>NDFZ01003355.1:0-16564 GCA_002192655.3 Mamestra configurata | reverse complement strand
CACGTCGAAGATGGCTTCTCTCTGGATAAGAACAGGCAGCAACCTCCATGGAAACTCTATCTTACTTTGAAGCCCCTGTGCAGTCGATCCTTCATGATGGCGATGAACTCCTTGTAGCTGAGCAGCCCGTCGCCATCCGCGTCGAAGATTGCTTCTCTCTGGATAAGAACAGGCAGCAAACTCCATGGAAACGCTATCTTACCTTGAAGACCCGCTGCAATCGATCCTTCATGATGGCGATAAACTCTTTGTAGATGAGTAGCCCGTCGCCGTCCACGTCGAAGATGGTTTCTCTCTGGATAAGAACAGGCAGCAACCTCCATGGAAACTCTATCTTACTTTGAAGCCCCTGTGCAGTCGATCCTTCATGATGGCGATGAACTCCTTGTAGCTGAGCAGCCCGTCGCCGTCTGCGTCGAAGATGGCGAACACCGTGGAAACCAAGTGTTCAGACTGCGAGATACCCGTGCAGATCTTCACTGCGCGGTGGAACTCGTCTGCAGAGGAAGAAAACAAAGAATAATTTACTGTGGAAATATACGAAGATTTAAAGACGGTTTCAATCAATCCAATCAAACTATTAATATTTACCTTTTATGGATATATATTTTTTTAGCTTTTGTTATTCACTGAACCTTATAACGAATTTTGGAGAGGTAGGAAAGGCGTCTAGAGATACAAAAAAAACACATTGCACCAGAAGAAATTTTTAGTCTATAATATTCAGTCTAGAAAATATAAATCACCTATGCATTTAATATAAGGTGGCCTGGAAACAGTCCACACCAGGACAAAGAAGTGAGTGTCATTGTGAGAAAAAATTGCTAACTAGGGGTAGTTTTTAAAACAGCTAAAAAGAGCACCGATGAGTTACTTGAAATGTCTACCTGTTGGCATAGCGTACCTAGGCCTTATCTCTAGTTCGCTGTAAAGTCACCGAAGAACAAAAGGTCCATTAAGCTATCAACGACCCACCTTTGGAGATGGGATGATCAGCGAGCGTGTACATCCGCATGGCGATGGTGAAGTCCTCCAGGTTGTTGAGGAACTGGCAGAAGGTCTTGAACTCGTCGAAGGTGATGCCGTGCTCGTACTTGACGCGGTCCAGCAGCCGGTCTAGGTACATGTCGTACTCGTCCGTGTCCAGGTACGTGTAGCGGAGGAGGATCTTCGCGAAGTCTACCTCAGATATTGTCTCGTGGCCTGGAATGGTAAGGGAGTGGTTTAGCCGTGGATAAGTACAGGTTCAAGCAGATGGACTTATGTTTAACCCTTTGAGCGCCAGAGCATAAACGCATCGGCTTGCCCCCGGCGCTAAGCCACAAATTCGCCGTACTTTTTGTCACATATTTGTGACGTTTGGCAAACAGGGCACGCGCTTGCTTGTCATTTTAAGTTAAGTTAAGTAATATATTATTATAGCCACTCGGGTATTATAACTACTGAATCACTACATATTATAAAACAAATTCCCCCGCCGCGTCTGTCTGTCTGTCTGTTCGCGATAAACTCAAAAACTACTAAACGGATTTTCACGCGGTTTTCACCAATGAATGGGTTTATTAATGAGGAAGGTAAAGGTGTATAATTCGTCCCGAATTTCCTAAACTAAAAACTACTAAACAGATTTAACTACGAAACATGCGGTTTTCACCAATGGATGGGGTTATTCATAAGGAAGATTTAGGTATATAATTCGTGCCGAAATTCTTACGGGAAAAATAGGATGTGCGCGTACGAAGTCGCGGGCAAAAGCTAGTTGTGTATATAGTGTTATTCAGTTACTGAGTTCTGGAGTTCAGACAAGCAAGCGCTTCATGTAAAATACTAGTATTCAGCTCTTCTGCTGCATTCGGTGAAACTGGAAGCCAACGTCACCATAGCTAAGCAAAGGGAACAGATAATGATGAAGAAGCCTACCTTTGGCAAACTCATGGAACTCGAGCTCAAGCACCTCCGTCTGCAAGTTCTCCATGAACTGTCTGAAGCCTTCGAACTTCAGGTCGTTCGTGCCTTTCTTGCCGAAGAAGTGCACCTGGAAGGAACAATTTGCAGCTGTGTTTACAAATAAGAAATCTGAAATATGTGATTGTGGCATGGTATAAACATTAAGTTTGATTGAATTGTTATTTCTTTACAGAAGCGGTTATTCCTTTTGCAGTGAAATATGCTCATACTAGCTCTGTGCGACTTCGTACGCGCATATTCCGTTTTTTCCGTTCCCGTAGGAATTTTGGGAAACACTTTTAGTACTCCCCTACGGAGTGTAGGGAAGCTACATGCCAAATTTCAGCTTTCTACGACCAGTACTTTCGGCTGTGCGTTGTCTGTCAGTAACTCAGTCAGTAACGGAAGAATTTTCATATAATACTACTACTCGTGCGAGTTAACTTGGCACCTGGCTCGAATGACGTTTTGATGTTTTAATTTAAATTGAACAATTCGATTTCGATGAAAACAATATATACGAGTTAGCATCACTGTTACCGTTGCCTTTATATTATTTTCATCGAAATCGAATTGTTCAATTTAAATTAAAACCTCAAAACGTCAATCGAAATGTGTCGACCCATGTGTCAAGTAGTTAACTTGACACCTGGTTTTCACACGAGTTATAGGATTATTATGGTATTCTGATAAAAATAAAACTGGATTAATCCAGGACCGATTGGTACAGATTGAACTGCATCTTTAGTTTTGGGAGATCGGTCGACATCTGAATTTTAAAATTTATATAAACCAAGAAGTAAGCCTTGATAGGTATTACTGGACGAGCTGGCGAGCTCTTATTGCAAAAACATTAGCAGTTAAATTGCCTGTTTGTATTCACCTGTAAGAACGTATCGACGTTGTGCCTCCTCTGCAGCCCCTGATCATCATTGACGTAGTTCTCATGGGCCTTTCCATCCGCTTTCTCATCCCCTTTACCATCATCCTTATTTTCTTGCTCCGTCATCCCCCGCTTGCCTCTCCATGCGAAGCTGAAGATTTTCTCCATCTGAAATTTTAAGGAACAAGTTAAAATATAGAACAATTCTTTTGGCTGACTGCGCTTGAAATGTGAACTTGCCAATGTGGAAAAGTAATGTCGTGTGAATGAGTAAAATGTGTGCATTTACAGAAATGTCTAAATGTGCTGTACGTAAAATATGTGCAAGTACAGTACAACTATTTTCTTAATGTTTTTCCGAAAAATTCGTGTTTTGTCAGTCGTCGGATTTCTATCAGAAAAAGTATGCTCATAGCTTGAAGGCTGTAGTGACTTCATCTTGATCCACCAATTAAAACTTGTTATAGCACAATGGCATTCACGACACTTGCACACTTCCAGGTTTGCGGGATTTTTCGAGAGCGTTACCACGGCCCTGGAACGTAAAGGGCAATTGAAGGAACACGGATGTGTTTTAGTCAGTAAGAGTCTGACACTCCCTCGCGCTCCAGCCAGAGCGACAGCCATNTACCACGGCCCTGGAACGTAAAGGGCAATTGAAGGAACACGGATGTGTTTTAGTCAGTAAGAGTCCGACACTCCCTCGCGCTCCCGCCAGAGCGACAGCAATATGATGATTTCCCATCTATGACAAAATACCAGCACACTTTTATGCGAGTACCAGTTATGTGTAACATGTGTATTTAGGGCTTTAGAGTAAAAAAAATGTGAGGAGAAGTGAGATTTAAAGTAGATAGGTCCAAAGTGAATGTGTCAATATATTGTGAAGTAGAAAAAGCGTCTCATNAAGTGCCGTTTAATGGCCTAATTGAAATAAACGTTTTGACTTTGACTTTGACTTTGATGATTTCCCATCTATAACAAAATACCAGCACACTTTTATGCGAGTACCAGTTATGTGTAACATGTGTATTTAGGGCTTTAGAGTAAAAAAAATGTGAAGAGAAGTGAGATTTAAAGTAGATAGGTCCAAAGTGAATGTGTCAATATATTGTGAAGTAGAAAAAGCGTCTCAGACGCAGTCAGACTGATTTTGATTCTATAAGCGTGTAGTATTTTGACAAAAAGTTCCTTTGTGTTAATTGCATTAATATGTTATGTTACATACATACAAAATTTAAAATCGACACTCAAATTAATGATAACACTTATAAATAAAAAAAATATTGTTATGGATAAAACTTACAATAATTCCGTGCAAATCATTTATTACAACAATCAAGTAATCAATCATTTTATTATTATAAAGCAAATTAGTTTAGTAACATTTTAAGATTATGACAAATACTTTTAATATTGCAAAAATAATATTCTTTGAAAACTTTTATAAAACGAAGCATAATAAAGTTATGCATGAGCGAACAATTCGAATAAAAATTATTTTAAATAAAATATAAAGCAAAAGCGATTTTTACGGATTATCTTACAGTTTTCCATACTTAAAAATTGTAGTGCCCTATTGGGACCACCTTTGCCCACTATCTAATAAAATATAAATACATAAATAAACTAGGTAAATAGAACCACAAGAAGAAATCCGTAAAACCTATATTTAGAAAGATAGAAGATAAAGAACAAAAAAAAACATCTAAAACATAGAAAGATAGATGACAGACAGATATAACAAAAAAAAGAGATGACGGACGACACGAAAAACGGACGGACGTAAAGCGATGCCCACTTAGGACTTACTCTGGACGGACCCTGGACTTCAACAAAGCTCCTGTTCCTCATGGCACTTGTCGACACTAACGCAAGCAGCTAAGCCGTTGAGCACATAATACACACATAAATATTATATTATTATTTACATATACTTGTATAAATGTATATTTTAACATATACAAAAAATAAAAATGAAAATACAAGCGAAAAAACACCTTATGCCGCTCTGGTAAGGATTATTGTACTGTAAATAAAAATTGTGAAAAGCTTTTTTCTTATAAATCACAGTTTAGTGACATTTTATGTTTTATTAAGGGGATTTTATTATCATTGAAAACTTAAAAAGTAATTATAATATTTAATTGGGATTTACTCATCATAAGAGGGGGATTTAATCAGTAAATCGAAAATCAAGTTAATTGGGACTTGTCATAAGTTAACTATTTATCCCAGAAGAAAACAAAACAAGTTATTTAACGGATATTCACACATTAGAGCGGCATTAACACCTCTGTTTGGTGACGGTGAAAATTTTGATTCGATTTTCAAAATGAAAACGCATCTTCTGCAGAAAAAAAGAGCATAAAAATTAAATAATAAAAACAAAAGAAAAAAAAAGAAATCTGTCACTCTCAAATCGAATCAAAATTTGAAGCCGTGAATAGCGGGGCAGAATCCCTTCCGCAAGCTCTCAATTTTATAACTCACTGCCTCCTGGCTCTTGGCGTCCAAATCTTTACGCTCCTTAAACGTACCACCCAGCAGGCGTTGGATCTAAATAATACATCGCAGAAAAAAACATTCAGAAAAGAAAAAAAAACGAAATAAAAATAAATAAATTTAATAGTTCTTGGTTCCTTGTCCCATAAGACTTTCTTAGCATGCTGTGCTTTTTAGCTTCTACAAAAATCTGTGTTCACCATATAATGGTGGATTAGTGTACAGAAAAACACAGATTATGTGTTTGTGTGATTCACGTTATTGCATCGAATAGTTTTAAGAAGAAAAAAACTTCTTCGACACAATTATGTGAAATCGTCTCAAAGATTTGCTTTGGCGAAAATATACTGCTTTAAAAGAAATAAATGTCACATTTAAAATTCATTAGTTAAAACGGATGTTTTATATAAAATCAAGTGATCATTGAACGGTTTTAGAACCATTTTTTGTTTCAAGATTTAACTTCATCGGATTTTTATAATGATTACAAAACAAATTATTCCTTTCCCATTTCTGTTATTTAATGTTAGGTTTTTAACCCATCACCGGCCCCTGGTTAGTTACAAACATAGTTCTAACAATATCTAACATAATAATTCCGCGTCCGCAAACCTTCTTCCTCTACGCTGTTATAATCTAACTCTATGTGCTTTAGCGGCTAATACAGCGTGTGCTAATTTTTATACAGTACGCCTACCGTATGGTGCAAGTGGAAAGGGAGAGCGATTGTCAGAATATTTTATAAATAATATTTAATGTCAAAAAAATGACGACAAGAATAGCTAGCTCATGAAGACTTTTTTTCAGTTTCAACTGCTTCCAGGATTGTGTAAATCAAAATTGCATTGTTTGTCCGAAATAAACATGTGTTTGACACTGATCAACCAATCAACCACCCGGTCTGAGGGTCTCAACAAGAGCAACTTCGTAATTGCGTTAGCATTTTCAGATCATTGTAACGCTGACATTTCGNGAAAGGGAGAGCGATTGTCAGAATATTTTATGAATAATATTTAATGTCAAAAAATGACGACAAGAATAGCTAGCTCATGAAGACTTTTTTTCAGTTTCAACTGCTTCCAGGATTGTGTCAATCAAAATTGCATTGTTTGTCCGAAATAAAAATGTGTTTGACACTGATCAACCAATCAACCACCCGGTCTGAGGGTCTCAGCAAGAGCAACTTCGTAATTGCGTTAGCATTTTCAGATTATTGTAAGGCTGACCTTTCGACTGCCTACACCGTTGGATTTTCTATATTTTCTCTACTATAACAACACCAAATATTGCAATTCTGTTTTCCAACAAACCAATTAAATTCACTAAATAACTTTTTCAAATCGCCCCCCGCTCCCAATTCACACCGCAGCTCATATGCACTATACTCACGACTAGAAATTCGTTCTTATCGACTCGCTGGTTGCCGTCCGTATCGAACATGTTGAACGCGATCCGGAAGCCTGAAGCCGGCTCTGAAATACGAAATTATGTGCTACAGATGGCAGATGTGCTTGCAGTGTTAGGAATAAATGGCGGTTTTGTAAACAAATTACGAGTGTTTTTTTCAATGGCAACTTGGAATTTCTTTTGGGAAATGTGCGAGAGTTTACCATTTGTGAAGAATTAGGTCAGGCGATTAATAAAGTATAAACAATAAAAAAACAACTCGACGTTTTTAGGGTTAAACCTATTTTATTTAATTGATGATAATACTTACTCGTTAAAATCGAAAGCAGGAACAGGTACTCCGTGTAAGAGATTATGCCTGAAAAACAATTTAATTGGAGTAAATTATTTGTGAAAAAAAAAACAAATAAAAGATAGACAAAAACTCTCTTACTGCAACTGCAAATCCTCCGATAAGCGATGTAATGTTTAATAAAAAAATAGTAAAAGAATCCCGAGATTGTAAGGAATAGTTTTTGAAATGGGAACTAAAAAAAGAAAATGGGACCCTATTACTAAGACTCCGCTGTCCGTCCGTCTGTCTGCCTGTCCGTTTGTCACCAGGCTGCATCTCATGAACCGTGATGGTTAGACAGTTGAAATTTTCACNTAAAATCGAAAGCAGGAACAGGTACTCCGTGTAAGAGATTATGCCTGAAAAACAATTTAATTGGATTAAATTATTTGTGAAAAAAAAAACAAATAAAAGATAATGTAATGAGAAAAAAAAAGAATCCCGAGATTGTAAGGAATAGTTTTTGGGTTCCGTACCCAAAGAGTAAAATGGAACCCTATTACTAAGACTCCGCTGTCCGTCCGTCTGTCTGTCTGTCCGTCTGTCACCAGGCGTATCTCATGAACCGTGATGGTTAGACAGTTGAAAGTTTCACAGATGATGTATTTTTGTTGCCGCTATAACAACAAATAATAAAAATGAAATAAAATCATGAATATAAGGGGGCCCCCATACAAGAAACATGTTTTTTTCGGCTTATGGTACGGAACCCTTCGTGTGCAAGTCCAACTTGCACTTGGCCAGTTTTTTTGGTTGTTGTGTGACTGTAATTGTTGACCCTTGTACCTACACATAGACAGTGAATGTACTTTTAGAATACTAGGACTGAGAGATGTTTAACTAGTGTATACCTTTATCTCTCATGTTGCGGAACATCTGGGAGGAGCCCTTCTTGAGCGCCGGCGTGTGGTCGCGCAGGTACTCGATCTCTTTCGTAGTCAGCAGGCGCCGCTTTAGACGAGCTGCCAGGAAATATGAGCTTTGAAATTTAAGAATGAAAAAAGTTTAAATAACAGCCGGGACCAACAGCTTAACGTGCTTTCTGGGGTACGAAGTATATAATGGATGGTCACTCATCCACGGACCGACCTCGGCAAGCGTTGCTTAACCTCGAAGATCGTCCCGTGTGGCTGTTATTATTTACCTTTGGGGATAGAGTAAATTACCCTATTCCTCAGTTTGATTCCTGCTATGATTGGCGGATAATGAAGAAAAAGTTCTTCAATGGTGACTTAATGTACGATTGCTGTTGACTAGCAGTGAACTATTTCAAAAGATATGAAGGGTGACTCACGTCTAGGCTCCTGCTCGACCACAGACTCGAGGAAGTCTTGCGGCGTCATATACAGCTGGCCGCCATACTCGACGCTCGCGAACTTTATGAAGCGCCGCTCTCGGGATGTCAGCTTCACCGATTTGGCAAGCTCGTCGGGCTGGAAGGAAGAATGGTTTTGGTTAGACGGGGAAACTTAAGAACAGAGTGAGTACTAATTTAAAACGTTGCCCCCCACTAATTCCTAGTGTGAGCAAGAAAGAATTCGTTTATGTTAGGTATTGATGGTTTAAAACGCTGAGGGTTTTCAATTGTACGATTTTATACTTGATGGTAAGTGGTCACTGCTGAATTGCCATCTTAGATAGGTCAGGGCTGAAATGATTAATGTGCTTGTAATTACATAGAACGGCGCTTTTACACACACACATACCTATCCGAAAATCGAAAGATGCTGATTAGTAACAAATCCTGTCACAAAACAAGAGTCACTTGCAGCGTGTTCCTGTGTTGCTATGATAAGTTAGCAAGGCACTGTGTCTAGACAGAGATATAAAAGACAAAACTAGTATACAATTATACCTTATGTGTAGGTGTGTAGTTGAACTGATTACTGTCGTAAATATTGCCAAATAAGTCTTTCCTGCAAGTGGGAGACCACCCAATGCGTTACCCAAACAGTTCCTTAATATTGGGCAGGAATACTCCAGTACTACAAAACCTTAACCAAGCTGTGTACTAATACCGGTAGGTCTCTACGAAAACACAGTGGAATTCATCTGTTCCGTGTTTTGGCACGGCCGATGAGTGAGTTACGTGGTCGGTTTAGATCATGCGCGGGTCGATGCACCCGCTGTTGATATCAATCGATAGTTCAATTATTTTCATCAATGAACTTGAGGTGTAGACTTGCGATTAAAAGTCACTGTTTGATCACGATTTTTGGTGAGCTAAGCATTGCAAAAAGGAACTTTATTTACTTGCATAACTTTTTTAATTTTGTTTATTTTATTTTTTGGTATGCGTCATGCTTGTCGCAAATAAACTCTTTTTCTTTCTTTCTTTCTTTTGCTGTCCTTTAAAAACCTCACAGTGAAAACTTGATGGTGAAGTGAGCTGCCAATCTCTAACGCTCACTTGTTAAAACCAAGAGTTAAGTAACTGCGACTTATTTTTAACGCGGTGTCATTATGTACATACATAGGTATGGAATATTTGTTATTTAATGTCGTGTTAAGAGTAAGTAAGGATAACTCTGGTTTGTGCAAGCCGGCCTTAAGCTTGTTGGTTGCTCAGATATTAAATTTGACAAGTGCAAATGTCAAACTCCCAAAACATGTTGCCAGCTTTTTGAATAGTGTTATATTTGAGTGCTTTCTGTGTGTTTTTTTTAATAATATAACCATTGAGCAAAGTAGAACCAAGTTACGATAAGGTTTTTGGAAATCGGCTGTGTTTGTGTCAGTTGACGTTACATCAACAACAGACGCGAAAGATAGTTTGTCGTTATACCACGACTCCATCTGCAATCAGCCTGCATGTAAGTTGCATTTCATTTCGAGCTTCCGAGGTACAATGTGAACAATCAATCAATCATGCCCCGCAATGTAAATAATTAAAATGGCATGCGACTCACTTGCAGACAGAAACGCGGCCTCATAGATTATTTACAGGATAAAGCAGATACTGATTGTGGTATGTAAATATTACCATATGTAGGTAATATTTACATATATGCTGCTATTAAGGGTCTTGAAAATGTTTATTGCAGGAATAGAATTAAAACAAATCAAATAGAAAGTTCCATTTTCACCTAGGAAGTATCTCTTGCACAATACTGGTAATTAAGCATTATTACGTCCAGTTTATAAGTCATAAAACGGGGCAGTTAATCAGCTCAGATCTATATCCTTACATTTCGAACCCCATGATTGGCTAGTCTGTAAATTACGCAACCGCACCACCAATCAAAGCTGGTTTTATCATCCAGAAATCTTACATAAAACGGATTCCTATCAATAAATACTGGCAGGATTTATCTCTATAGTGTCACTACAAACAGTGAAACAGAATTTCCTAAATCCGGTGTAAGTTGTTGTACAATTCAGCTTTATAAAATAAATGACGGTTTGGCGGTCCTGTACCCACAGAAGTTGTCAAACCGCCATTTTTGTTCCTTAGATAAACGTAACCTGAGTCCTAAATTAAACAAAAACTGCATGATTGGAACTTTACCTATGGTTTTCCTTTATATTATGGTCTATTTAAAGTCTATTATGGTATATTGAAAGTCTATTGTGGGCTATTGAAAGTCTATTATGGTTTATTGAAAGACAAAAAATTGCATGCCGTTCCCTCCTTCCAGATTGCAATATGGTTAACCTCTCTCCTACTCCCGTTACACAACAGTAGCCTTACTCGTGTTTGTATGTATAGGTAAACTCGTAACAGAATACCAATTCATGTGCCGTGCTGAGACTTTGGTCATATTTCCAGATGAGAATTTATTGAATTGGTCTTTAACCGACAAAAAAATCGCACGGCTACACAATGCAACTAACAACACAATCAAAACCAAAGTGCGGATTTCCAAAAATAAATGAAGTGGAACTAGTAACAAGATACGCGGAACAAAAGTATTTTCCCTCGTCCCGTTGGGCTTAAAATAATATTTTCGGTTCTAAGGCGAAAACGAATGCAAAGACAACTTTCGCTAAATTCGGCGTCACTATTTTTGTTTGGTCTACCGATAATGTGGCCGATGTATTTTGAACTGTCTGTCGGGGCCACGAAGGAGATGGCGGGAGGACTTCGATGTCTTCCTTATGCTGAGGCTACATTATCGCGCGAATATTCGTGTCGCGTTGTCGCGATAGTTCAGAGAGTACCAGATAAGCATTCTTGTTCGCCCAAATATATCGAGATTTGTCGAATCGCTTGGCCATACTTCGTGACAGCGCAAATCTTCGCGTTATCGCGACAGTGTGGCCGCGGCATTAGGAATTGGCAAGAAGTGGTGCAGAACCGAGAACAACCGAAGGGAGGGTGGATTTGGCCAGTAGTGGGACAGTTAATAATAATAATGGCGATACAGCTTGCAAAGAAAATTAGGGGGACATACAATTCATGGCCCTTTTCAAGGTCCGGATAGACACCTTCAATCATCTTAAAAATCAGCCTAGCCTTTCCCAATTTCAAGTTTTCTAGCTGTTTGTATGTTGGGGTTTTCTTCCAGTATAACATTTTTCTTTAATTGTTAGGCTCGTGTTCTCTGTATCGCTCTCTGTAGCGATGATGTGGTCGACAATGAAACTCGCTTGCCAGTACACTTGACTAATGTACATTACTAAGCAGCGTAATAAGTACCAGTATTTTCCATGGACCGACTTCATATAAAAACTTCTCTAAACTCAGAACAGGAAAATCTTGGTACTCAAATCTATACTAGTAATAAAGTGAAGAGTTTGTTTGTTTGTTTGTTTGTTTGAACGCGCTAATCTATGGAAGTACCTATCGGATTTGAAAAATTCTTTTGTATATGATAGCCACATTCATAAGGAACGCTGAAGCTACACGGGAATGGGAAATTACTACGGGAACGGGAAAAAACGGGATATGCGCGTACGAAGTCGCGGGCAAAAGCTAGAAATAAATAAAAAAAGAACCAAATTTTCAGATAGATAAGTCAGCTTAAAACTCTTGTCTGAGGTGGTGTAAGTCCATATTCGAAAGTTCTTTCTTAGGTGGGGGTCAAAATACACTGGTCGGTTTATTTTTGGCCTACAAAAGTGGCAATGGCTTTGAAGTACGTGACATCGTATCTAAATTCAGTGTTTTTCCTGGATTGGGTGTTGACTGCTGGCGACATTTTATCACTAAAATGGTGTTTGTTTTGATAATGGCAATGGGAATTGGAACGTCTTTTATCATTCTTGTTGTGGCTAAGATGGATGAAGCTTTGTCGCTGGAGTAAGCTCTATTGAGTGAAGTTAAAAGAAAATCGCTATAAGGTCTAATTTTACATTATCATATCAGCCGAAAGACATAGGCCTCCCCCAAAGGAGGCGCTTGCCATAATCGCCACGCTTGGCAGGCGGATTGGCGATCGCAGTATAACTGTTGCAATGCACAGAGAATGCTGCTGCCCAGTCTCTGGTGAATCCCTTAGTCACCTCTTACGACACCCATGGGAATTGATAGGAAATTACTCATTTTATATACCAAGTGCAGAAGCCTTTATCCGTGAGAATCTGTCAAAAACAATTCCAATCTTTTATACCAGCGATGATCAAATATTGGACGAATTTGCCCATAGAAGTTAGTTATATCGATCTATTTCAATAACTAGATTCATAACATTAAGATAGAGAGAATATTATGTACATACTTAATTTAATACGAAAATTGTATCACAGCTCCTAATATTGTTAATTTTAAGAGTAGAACGGCAGCCTTAGCGCAGATAGCGAAGTTTAGACAATTCTAGGTAGCATGTTATTTAGAAGCTTACACGACACAACTGATACACAGATTTCGCACTTTAGAGGAGTTTCGAAAAGTCACCTCCAAAGATAAGTAGCTAGTTATAAACTTTGTGTGTATCTTATTCCGGGTTTCATTTACATACATCGGAAGGAACAGCTTCGATAAGAGAAATATCACTAAAATAGAGGAGTATATGTGATTTCCAGGTTTGATTGTGTTGTTTACTTCGAATTGGCAAGTTAAGGCTACTGCCTGAGACAGCTAATATTAAAACAGTGGACACTAGAATCAAAACAGTTTTCTTCCGTAAATAGGGATTCAGAAGGATTTAAAAAATAAAGGAAATGGTACAAAATTAACCTAGTCCGGAAAACTCCGCGAGTCACTGTCCAGAAGCAAATTCATGTGTAAACGGGGGTTCGGTACCGCGTAGCGTTAAGCCAAATTCACATTTAAATCGATCGATCTTTACTACTGCTTTCTACTTTTTTGCACGTTGTGTGTACCCATCATTGTTAGCCTAGAGCGCATTTGTCCCTGCCCAAAGCCTTAATGCTGATCCAAAAGTCCACCCCCAAAACCAGCACACTAAATCTATAAACAAATAGTTATCTTATCGTCTCAATAAATCAGGGTTCTTATAAACTTTTTTAATAGTCGGTTTGTCACAAATATAGCAATAAATTTTCCAAAACCACCCCTGTAAGAAGTTATAAATCCTTACGAACGAGGCAAATGTGTGTTTAAACAATTTATGTTCAAAGGGATATTTTTTTGACGTTTGTCGGTATTAAGAACAACGGGCTTCATAGAAGTAAGCGCCAGAATAATCTATGGTGAGGACTGTCAAAGGACCAAGCCGCTTTGGTCTTTGAGTCCGCGAACAAGTGACCTAATGAAAGATGTGGCTTAGACGAAATACGGGAGACGTATGAGTTATTAGCCTACTCAGAGTGAAGTACTCAAGACATATAGGACAAGTTTTGTAACTCTTTGAATGGGTGGTTCTTGATTTGCACATGCAGCAAAATGCAACATGCAGGAAAAGGTACGGACAAGAGCTTTTTATCATAAAGATAAAGATGCATTTATTTGTATAAACATGTGTAACATGATACATAGATATATGCACATACATATATGCATATTACATGCTTTTCATAACACACCACGAGACTACGTTCTGTTACAAATCATATAAGGACCAAGTGTACTTAGCACCACTTAGAAGACCACAAAGAAAGTAAAGTATGAAGTTGTAATTGTTATGCTTATAAATAAGTGTCTCACACATTTCCCTAACTTTGGACTACTTTCCCCGAAACATTTCCCCTTAACACAAAAAGGCGAGACAAACACAATACTAAGTCCCGGCAAACAACTTTCCATATTAATGTTTCCTCCGCTGGTGATATTAAATCACAGGCACCATGTATCAGATAGTACACAATATTAATTCTATTTAAACTGGTAGCCATTAGGAACAATTTAAAGGCATATTATCCGTTGCGGACATTAATAAATACTGTTTGTTTTGAACTAGCTGCGCGCCCCGGCTCCTGTCGTGTTGTTAGTTCGCCATGTGATGTAATATGAAGTGTTATGAATTTAATGTCGATGGTCGACTTAATATAGTTAGTATCGGAGCTGGTGGGTAGAAAGATGGTTTAGTTGTAAGTACTGAGTACCGTATGAAGGTCTATTTGCAATGGAAATGTTGGTTGAAGACTTAATTAGTCTAGGTTTACTATGGCATCTTTCGCTGCACACAATGACATGTGGCGCTTTTGATTTTATATCTTGTATTTGGGTCTACCAGCCTTCAAACAATTTGGCTGTAATGACGTGGTAGTACTAGGTTTTGATAACGCAAAGAATTTGACAATTGGTAATGAAAATAACACCTGTTCCAGCCGTGTTTCCGAGTACATAATCCTATTTATAATTATTTGTTTCTAATAAAAGATGCAGTACCACACTTGTCATAGAATTTCCATCACCATAATTTCTGCTAACAAATTTCTACCCATAAACACAAAATAACATACAAACTGAAAACACCAATTTGCATGCTATTGAATATGTAGTTAATTTGACATAAGGTCATATACATACATAGGAGCTTGTAGCAACAGGTTGAAAGACGATAATTGTGGTAACCCAAGCTAATGAGATGTTTATGAGGAGAAGCCATCGCGATAGCCCCACAACCTCTAATTGTTCTAGTAGGAACATGTGTTGGTAGAAAACATCATTGATTCATGATGTGAATTTCTCAATGATACGGATCATGGTGTAAAGGTATCCGGTGGGTGTGATTAAGGGGATCTTTCTACAGATTTCTCCCTAGGTCTAGCAGCTATATGTGTGCTCCTGACCTAGAGACCTGTTATAGCCTATCTTGTAATCTGACAAGGCTTTGTTGATGATAGCTCCAACCCCTCTCATGTAAGGCTGGGAAGCGTATGCGATTTGTCGGTGGTTGAAGATTTAGATGCAGAAAGCAGAGAAACTAATTTGTCGCGAACGCTTAAAAGACGCTCATGTAACAAATAACGGGGTGCGTATATTTAGAAACTTATTAACAAACTAACAATAGTAACTAAAATTAACAAATATAATTTGTTAAAACAGCGACAAACTGTCTCCAAGGACCAATTCAGAAGATATTTTGAGTTGCAAGTTATGGTGTACAAACGTAATCAATCTGAAAAACAATGGACATATTCAACATTTTACTGCAGCATTATTAAGATTCTGGACAATTTGTTAACTTGTTTAAGATTTTATCGCTTACAATGTCGGATTTTGCAAATTGCTCAAGCGTATGCGTGGTATTTCATCGGAATGCTGCAATTAATGCAGTAATTATAAATTGAAGATATCTTTATAACCTTTTGAAGTGTCGTTTGGTATTCAGATGCATACAGTCAGACAGGAAGCTGACCCCAAAATAGTTGGGAAAAAGGATGTGTATGTTTTCCCTACTCTGAACCTTTTTTAATGAAAGCCTTTCATCGCAGACTTCTCTGAGACACATGATTGTCCCCACCGCAAAATTTTGGATCTTCAAACACTCTCTATCTTTCTATCCTTCTCCAATTACCTTCCTATAATCAATTAGCTGAATCGAGACTAATATATGCAAGCAATTCTCACGCTCATTGGCTTGGCTTTAGCACCAGCTATGAGGTCTAGTATTCCATGTACTAATGTTACAAGCAACAGCACTGATTAATCGGCTCGCTTCGTCGATAGAAATCGTCATTACGCTGTACATATTTTACTAAGGACGGGTTGGCGCTGGTTTCACCGTTAGCTAGCATAATTTTGAGTTTTGCTTACACAGATAGTTATTAAGGGCGTTTTAATGAATGGTGGTCGGTGGATGGAATGTTTGTTCAAGTGAGGGTGGCCGTGAAAGTCTGTCTACATTTTACGTGCTCATATCTGAACGGCATTAGCTGCAATATTTCTCATAAGAACATGATACACTTATATGAGGTTTAAATTTAACATAAATTTATCGTCGTCTAATGACGAAGCAACAACAAACAATAAAAAGGTATGAGATTAATAGTAAACAGCAAAAGTGTCGGTAGTCGGTACTTGATCAGCTTTTTGTATTTTCTAATAAATTGGAGACTACAACCTAACTCTATGATATTCCATATCAGCCAATTGCCGTCCACTGCTGAACGTAAGCCTCCCCCAAAGATCGCCAACCATC
>NDFZ01003354.1:14255-26953 GCA_002192655.3 Mamestra configurata | reverse complement strand
GTCAAAGGCGTCGGCGAGTGAGTGGCTGCCGCGGCGGTCCGACGACGTCGACCGCGGTGGGGCGCACAAGGCCATGTCGCCGTGTGTGGTCCAATGTGACGTCAGAAACAATGTATGAGATGTAGCTCACGTGTCATCCCCAGTGACAGCCAACAGGGTGCAATCTAACAAGCTCCTAAGCCTGCCCCGCGTGGTGGCCAGCTTGAGCGCCACGGCGCTGAGCAGCAGTGCGGCGGCGCACGCGCCCAGCCGACTGCGCGCCGGCGCCAGGCCGCCGCGGAGCACTGCGTGGAGCTGCGGCCACTCGCGCGACCCGCAGATTACTATGCTCTCACCTGGTAGCATGTACTTTGATTTTAGGAAGTCATTTAAAAATATTTGACAGCTAGAAGATCTAAACAAAAGCGTAAAAAATATCAAGAATGGACAATAAAAGTTAGCTATGTTTTTTATATCGAAATGTGTTTTGGGCATTACATTTGGGCATTACGTCAACCGAACATAGTAATTTACTATGTTCGGTTGACGGTTGCTGTATCATAATATCGTCTCAGCACTGCTTTGATTCTGTATCACATTTGTACAACTCCTTGCATTAGAGCAAATAATTAAATGCGGAATTGAGGGTTATTTTGGGGACGAACAGGCAAAATGAACCTTCTACCTTGGCAATAAATAGACTCCGCACCCGGTCGACCGCACGGATGGCTGATGTTCAGATTTTCATCTTGCGCCACATGTCACCTGTATATGTGAGGACCTTGTTGCTGTGTCAGCGAAACGCATTACCGTTGCTGACCGCTGGGCCAAACATACAATTTAATAAAACTGTATTTGCCGCCGATAAGCTTAGTATAAAAGAAGATCTCAAACACGTTTCTCACCAGCCCATCACCTAGATTCAAGAGAGCCGTAGGGAAACCAGCACTCTTAGAAAACACATAAACAGACCGCGTTCCGTTTTCCGGCCCCGTCGCGACGTCCCAGTAATAACCCTCCCCGACCTTTCATTACCGAGCCAGCCCGCGTCGCTGAGCCAGTACTTTAAAATCCCATAATTAATAATGATATGACCCAGCCTGTCCCTTGCTGTCCTCCCGAAATGACGCCGCTAGCCGAGGTCCGCATCCCGCAGGGGATGCCCTAGCGAGCGGTCATTTATGATAATTAGCTAGTTTGTAAGCCCTGGCTGGGGGCCTTAAATTCA
Organism: Mamestra configurata; assembly: GCA_002192655.3. Classification (NCBI taxonomy): domain Eukaryota; kingdom Metazoa; phylum Arthropoda; class Insecta; order Lepidoptera; family Noctuidae; genus Mamestra; species Mamestra configurata. The sequence goes on along the minus strand of NDFZ01003354.1, from coordinate 25,746 downwards.
TTTGAGGTCACCACAGGATAGTCCGGTTAAGCAGTAACCAGCCTTAGTGTGCTGAACTGTGAGTGGTCCCCTTCAAAAAAAAAAAAGTTTCTCACCAGTGTCACAGACCCCCGCGCGGCCGGCTCTGCCTACCATCTGCCTGTAGGCGCCGAGCGAGATGAAGTCACGCCCCACCAGCGGCGCGCGGATTATCACACGCTGAGCGGGCAGGTTCACACCTGCTGCTAGTGTTGATGTGCAGCACAACACTGATATTGCACCTGACCTGTTATGGAATGATCAATAATCATTTGGCAGCAAAAATAAACTCTAGATGTTGATGTCGCCATGAACATAACCAAAACGAAATCTTCCAAAGATTTCACAGTTACACTGTAGTATCTGGAAACTGTGCAACAAAACGACAAAGTTTCTCTCTTGTCTCTGTCTTTCTTGTCCTCTCCGCCAAAGAGAAATGATTGCGCCTGCGCGACCGAAACGGCGCCCAGCGATCAGCTGTCACAATATAAATGCTCTGTAGTCCCAGCGAAAATCAAATATCTATATTGAAGGTATTATTATTAAAGGTTGACTGGTAGAGAATGCCTTGATGCATTAAGTCCGTCCATGTATCACTAATGTACATAAATATCTGACGTACCTGTAAGCCTGTTCGAGCAGTGACCGCTCATCGCTTGCTAAACCGGCGTGATGGTAAGCGATGCCGTAGCGCACCGCTAGTGCTAGCTCAACGTTCGCTCCCTCCGCCCGCAAAGCGCTTTCAAGCGCTTGACGCTCTGCTTTCTTGTGGGATATCATTTCCCTAGATACAAAGGAAATAAAACTCATATTCTTACTGTCGAGTAAGAGTGTCTGAGAGAGCAGTAAAGTAAATAAAAGAGAATAACAGAAATTTAAAAAAAAAANTGCTTTCTTGTGGGATATCATTTCCCTAGATACAAAGGAAATAAAACTCATATTCTTACTGTCGACTACTGTCGAGTAAGAGTGTCTGAGAGAGCAGTAAAGTAAATAAAAGAGAATAGGTAACAGAAATTTAAAAAAAAATTACTGATCGGAGTAAGTACGAAAATTGAACTAAGCAACATCAACGACGAATTTTATCCCTTGAGATATTTTTTTTAAATTAGTTTTTTCAAAAGAAATTAAAAAAAAAAAATGACGAATTTAAAAAAACCCCAACCAAAACGATTTGCGTTCCCCCGACACGATGACACTTGGCCAAAATATTTGTACCTATATTAAACTAAATGGATCTAAACATATTTTTATATTTTTAGAGTATTTTTTTTTTGTCGGGGTCGTTTATATTTTTCATTTATTTTATGATTTTTATACTTTATTTACGTATTAGCTACTACTACCCTACTAACCCTACGATCTACACTCACCTAAATGGCACTACATCGTTTACCAAAATATCATATAGATCGAACGAGTGAAAGTAGCTGGGAATCTTTCATCAATGTGTCGACTCATTTTTTTTTTTTTGCTTCATCATCATACACTGATCACAATCTATTCATAACCAACTCATGAAGGCCATTTAAATGATCCTAAATACGAAACGTTTGCTGTACGTAAGTGAGGAGTAGGGTATCCTACAGGTCATGCTGCAATAATCTATTCATTTAAACCATTCCAGTGAGCCTAAACATGTTACCTCTGCTATAACTAAGTGAGGAGTTGGGTATTCTGCAAACCTCAGGTCATGCTGCAGCATCAGGTCCAGGTTACCATATTCTTGCAATAATATTGAAGTAAGTAATAGAATACCAAATTTCGGATCGATCAGACTTCATCAACTAGAAAAGAGCTGATGATCTTCAAACGGCTGAACCGATTTAAATAAAACATGTAAAACTGTTTCTCGTTTCTTTCATATCCCATATATATGTATATTAAGATATCAGACGTTACGACGATCGAGCATGTGGCGCTTTAGATAATTAAAATTGTGTCTGGACTAGTTACTTCTAACTCGTATTTCAATAAAAAACAGCCTACTCACCGTCTTTGCAACTTGCACAGCAAAGCAGCGACATTCTCACAGTTGCGCTTGGTGGAGCAGAAGACCAGACAGCTGCCTTTAGGCACCACCTCGGAGACCAGACCTCCGAGGAGATCGGGGTCTAGAGTCGTTGCAGCTGCTGAGTACTGCAAATAAAACTCATCAATTTAAGATTTCAGACATGACTGCTTTTGTCAATGTTTTTTTTTTACAAACAGGGAGAAAAAACTAAATAAACCCCACTTCTTGTACTCCATCGCAAGGAACTGACGCTGGAACACGTCAGCTCGCAGTAACACACTTACATCATACTTGAGCTCTCTGTGGGGCACGAGCTCGACCCCCTGCGCGCCCCACACGACGCGGTGCAGCACGGCTCCCAGCTTGACGTACTCCGTCAGCTCCACCGGACGCAACTGACGCTGGAACACGTCAGCTCGCAGTAACACACTTACATCATACTTGAGCTCTCTGTGGGGCACGAGCTCGACCCCCTGCGCGCCCCACACGACGCGGTGCAGCACGGCTCCCAGCTTGACGTACTCCGTCAGCTCCACCGGACGCAACTGACGCTGGAACACGTCAGCTCGCAGTAACACACTTACATCATACTTGAGCTCTCTGTGGGGCACGAGCTCGACCCCCTGCGCGCCCCACACGACGCGGTGCAGCACGGCTCCCAGCTTGACGTACTCCGTCAGCTCCACCGGACGCAACTGACGCTGGAACACGTCAGCTCGCAGTAACACACTTACATCATACTTGAGCTCTCTGTGGGGCACGAGCTCGACCCCCTGCGCGCCCCACACGACGCGGTGCAGCACGGCTCCCAGCTTGACGTACTCCGTCAGCTCCACCGGACGCAACTGACGCTGGAACACGTCAGCTCGCAGTAACACACTTACATCATACTTGAGCTCTCTGTGGGGCACGAGCTCGACCCCCTGCGCGCCCCACACGACGCGGTGCAGCACGGCTCCCAGCTTGACGTACTCCGTCAGCTCCACCGGACGCAACTGACGCTGGAACACGTCAGCTCGCAGTAACACACTTACATCATACTTGAGCTCTCTGTGGGGCACGAGCTCGACCCCCTGCGCGCCCCACACGACGCGGTGCAGCACGGCTCCCAGCTTGACGTACTCCGTCAGCTCCACCGGACGCAACTGACGCTGGAACACGTCAGCTCGCAGTAACACACTTACATCATACTTGAGCTCTCTGTGGGGCACGAGCTCGACCCCCTGCGCGCCCCACACGACGCGGTGCAGCACGGCTCCCAGCTTGACGTACTCCGTTAGCTCCACCGGACGGAACTGACGCTGGAACACGTCAGCTCGCAGGAACTGGGCTATCTCGTGCAGGTTGCCTATTGTGGCTGACATGCCGACGATCTGGATGTCCTCTGAACGACGAAGAAGGCGTTAGTAAGGAATTTTGTTCAAGGGGGATGCACTAAGGTAGAAAATTTTCTTATTTAAAATTATTAGGGGGAAAAAGTAAGTGAGAGTTAAACTTACGATTGGTAAAAATAACAGTTGATAATAACGTTTCAAGTGTACCACCGCGACCTTTTTCGCCAATCAAATGTAATTCATCGACCTGAAAAACAATACATAAACATGTTTTTTCTATTGACTGAAAATGCATTTATTAAATAGCCCTTCCAAATAATTAGGTATCTTACCACAATCAATCCTAGCTCGTGCAGTCTGTCCAGTTCTATCAAACTCCTGACCAAGGCCAGGCCTTTCTCTATGGTGGCTATATAGATACTGTTCTTCCTGCGTCGCTTTTTGGGCGGTATGTGACCCTTGCCTGCTGCATACTCTTCTACCAGAAACTCTAGTTGTACGGCGAAAGTTGATAGAGCCCAGATCTGAGATTAAAAATATATATGAATATGAAGTTTTGCTGTTTATAAAAATGAAGAATCCATAAAAGCTTGGTTTGTACAGCATTACTATACCATAGATATTTTAACGAAGATGTCTTTTGCTCAACCAAAAGACACTAATCAATGTTGGTTACCCTTATTTTAGCTTCACTCCCACCAACAGGAGACATTATTTATTTTCCAAGTTAAATATTAACTGATGACACTTAGCAATATTGTATCAGATCAATACTTCCAGAGATTACTTTTAAAACAACCAATTTTACCTAATTAAGTTATCAATTGTATTATTTTAGATGACATCATGCTCGAGTATTAAAATATTGGCCTATGTACCACTACTGTTAATAAAGTTTAAATACAGTGGAAACTGTTTATTATGACTCCGGTTATATTGACCAACCGCTTACTATGAAGTAAATTCAGTGCGAAGTTTGGTTTTCATATAAAAGTCTTTATAAAGAGTTCGGATATTATGACTTTGCTTATGAACATGTTGCTTATTATGACCTATTTTTAAGGAATTCTGTTCATTTGAGTGACATGATGACGATATTGTGCAATTTGAATAGTTTCTCTTTATTACACTAAATTGCTCACCAAAATAGGTTGTTGTATAGTTAGCTTAAGTATATGCTTTGTATGACGTGTTTTTCACTTTCCTTCAATGTATAATAAAATAACAATAAGCGGATTTTAATGTATATGAATTCCTCAAGGGCACTTTTTTTTTTAAGGATGGGATTTCATCCAATAACTTCTTCTGCTCTGGGTGGAGCGGAAGGGCGTGTCAGACTCTTACTGACTAAAACCCATCCGTGTTCCTCCTAAAGTCACTTGTGTTCCCGGGCCGCAGTGACTCTTTTGAATAAGTTCTGCTACAAGGGCATGTGACAGGTACTTATTTTAAAGGCTTACCTTTTCCTGTACAATAGCCACAAATGGCAATATGAACAAAGCATTCTTCTTCCTGTTGAGCACTTCCCTTAACATTAGGACCTCGGCAACCAAGGTCTTGCCTCCACTTGTGGGGAGCGCATAGATTAAGTTTCTTCTCTCACGCACTGATTCCAGGTTCAGGCATTCTTCTTGCCATTCTAAAATGCAATAATTTACAAGTAGAAAATGTTCATCATGAGATCCCATTAACTGGCTTTTTCCCAAAGGTTTGCTTGAATGGCCTATCCCACAAGAAACTTGGATAAAAAATACTACCTATCAGATAAGTAAGTATTTCCATCAAGCAAGAACTGGCTCAGAACCATAAACAATGGAAGGAATGGAGGGAGTCCTTTGCCCAGCCGTGGGACAGTTCAGGCTAGATGTACAAAAAATTATGTAACAATATGGTTGTCATACTCACCATAAAACTTTTCAATGTTCCGATAAGTCTTGAACAAACCTTTAGCAATCATTGGCAGACCATAGAAAGTATTTATGGGATTTACTACTGCCATGGCTTTCTTTTTAGACTCCTGTAAAATTTGATTGGGATGGACAATTTTTTCTATTGCATCTTCTTTGATATCAAGTAGAAAAGAATCTCTAGTTTCAAACAATGAGCTCTTATTCCTCATAACTTCATCAAGGTTGCTGATTGATTGGTTTATGATATCAAAGCTCTTTTCAATCTTGTTTTTAAAACTTTTATCTACATGATTAACGTCAGATTGCTCTAATTTCGATTGAAACATGTCTTCTGAAATATCTTCAATCAATTCTGGTTGAGCTTGATTTTTCGTATTTTCATTTATTTCACAGATTTCGTTTATATTACTGATACAAACGTTTAGCGATTCCCATTCGTTTCTAACTGAAGACTGTAAAACATCAGGGGAATACGGTATGTCGTAGGACGAATTGTTGTTATCCGAATCGCAGATGCTTCGAAATTCTACCTGATTGCATGGTAGAAGCGGAGAATCACACCTATCTGTTGCGTCGGATGCGTCGGTTCCATTTTCGATATATTTAGAACTGATTGGACTGCAATCTGTAAGTAAATCGCTATTCTGTGCAGCTTTACTTAAACTTAAACTTGATCGAAATATTCTTCCAGTACCCAGTCGCCGGCGTTTCGGAGTCGATGTATCCTTAATTTTACTTATAGAGTGCATTGTAATATATTTTATAATTGATTTATAAATTAATTGGTGCTTTGATACTTGATTTGTTACCTATTTACATGATGTTTTAATATAAATACACAAACCCAAACATAAACATAACCAAACAACTTTGACATTTCGAACTTTTTCAAACAAGTTGTGACAAGTTCACCCATATGACAGTGACATGTTTTTAAAGTTGCCAGCCGATACGTTTTAATTTTTCTCACAACACATTTTAGGTTCTTGATAAGACAATAATAACAACAATGTGCCAATACTAGTAATCAAATCAGTAATGATATTGTTTTATTACTGTAGGGGCGTGACCTAAGTGGTACCTGGTGGGATTCGTTACGCTGCTAAGTTAAACACTCAAATAACTTTTAAAGGTTTATTTCTGAGAGTTAAACTAACGCTATGTTGTTGTGCTAAGTAAACGCTAAAATGGAGTAAAATGAATGCACCCGGTTGCTGTCCGTAATGCACTGAGCTTGTGGCGCATTCAGTGTGAATGCGTTGTATTGCTAGCTCAGCAAACGTGGTCGATTGCAATTATTGCATCGAACATGCTCCCGAGGGGAATAGATGAGATAATGAGATAAGCTTATACAAAAATAAAGAGTTACGTGAGTGGGAGCTTAAACGCTAAGGAGTTAAAACAATATTAGATGAGAGATGATTGACAAGGTGATAGAACAATCATATCATGATCTTATAGCTAGACACAGATGCTCGAACTGTTTAGTCACCAATCGAGAATACCGATTGTCTTTTAGCTAGAGGAGACGTCGACGTGTCTCGCCTCTTTGAACGCAAACTAGACCACCGTTTTGAAAAATAAGCTACGCGCGCACTATCACTGACACAGGTCTCCTGCTCGGACAGGGGTTGATTTCGCGCACTTGCACTAGAGCTTTGCTCTTGCTCAGATTTATTTATGCACACACTCACACTCGCTGGTACACTCTCGTTCCGCTCTTGGGTGGGCTGACTACCGGCTCGCTGGCACCTCCTCTTCAGGAACCACAGGACTGCTGCTACAGCTGCTACTAATAGACTATATGACAATGCATACTGATATATGTCATGTGTCGTTAAAACCTCTGTCTGTTGGGCTGATTCCTTCGTCGATTCAATTTGTGCACCGAGATACTTTAAAGAATCATTTGTGGTATCTTCGTTGACCTTACAGTCTTGGAAATTTTGGATAGGTGGCGTAAGATTACTAATCAAACGATTTATGGGAGTTAATTTAGTCTCGAGTATATTTGGTTTAAGATTAAGCGTATTCTCTAATTGCTGATGTGAATAAAGTGTTACATCATGACCCTTCACAATGCATTGCTTAGTTAGTTGAATAAGTCCAGCCTTGCTGACTTCGCTCGCTTGTAGGTCGTCGTCGCATATGACTCTCAAAGAGTATGAGTCGCAACAGAAATACAAATAGGTAGAAGAGTCGTGTAATGGAACCCATTTGTTTTCACAGCTAGATTTGATGACCCTGCAAGTGGATAGCTCCTCTTTCTCGCAGAATTGTTCATCAGGACCTAAACTCTGGACAGGTCCTCGAAGACGACAAAGGTAGTTTTCCGCTTGATGCTCGCAACTTTGAAGATCGCTGACGCTGGCTGTTAAGTATGAATCTCTTCTCAAGTTGATCGCGACGTATTCGGATGTTGGCTTGATGCTGATCATACTTTCGTCAATTTTAACCGGCACTGGTATCAAATTGTATAGCTGGAACGTATCTCTGCTAATTAACGGTAAGGTAATTTCAAATATGAAATATTCCTCTGTCATCCTTGCTTTAACTTTTAGCAATTTGTAGATCTCATACAAGTTGAACTGAATGTTATCTACGGGTAATGCTAGCTCTTTAGAAATTTGACTAGATACAATCTGTAACTCCCCACGAAGCTGTTGTGGAGTTAAGTGATGTAGGTTGATCTGACCATGATAGATCTCAGTCATAGTATCAAGAAAAGTATCCTGAATCCGCTTCAAATTCTGAATCATATTTATGGTCGCTAAAGCTGCTAAAGAGAAATCTTGCTGAATAGACATTATGTCGATCTCTTGCTGCAATGTATTGGTGACGTTGTCTAAATAATGCAAATGTTTATTAATGATCTTATGCTAACTCGAGTTTACGCGTACAGTAATCTAACGTCTTACGCTCTCCGCTATCCTTTTTAAAATTAACGAGGAGTTTTCTAATACTCTCCGCAATCTCGGATTGAATAAAATAAAGGCTCTCCATCTTGCTGCTGATGTAAGAAAATTGAACGATCTTACTTGGAAGAATCCTTTGCCGCTGCTAGCCCAACGAGGGTTGCTCCCCACGTCAGTGAACCGCTGGTGTCGCTGGTGTGAGCTGTGAACTCACTGCTGCTGGAACAGTACTCCCCGAGCACTGCTGTTGCTGATACCGCTGAGAGAATATATTGAGCACGCTAACTCAATAAACTACCGCTAAAGTCACTCCTAAAGTCTCGCTGCTAAGGTAACCACCACAGTCACTGCTAAGCTAAGCTAAGAAACACTGTAATACAAGGTGTCACTAGTTCGTTTCAAGTTCACTTCACGACCGTCCGTCCCGAAAAACTAAAGTCCGACCGCGAAGTCCTTGATTTACGGCTCGAAGAACCAAAATGTAGGGGCGTGACCTAAGTGGTACCTGGTGGGATTCGTTACGCTGCTAAGTTAAACACTCAAATAACTTTTAAAGGTTTATTTCTGAGAGTTAAACTAACGCTATGTTGTTGTGCTAAGTAAACGCTAAAATGGAGTAAAATGAATGCACCCGGTTGCTGTCCGTAATGCACTGAGCTTGTGGCGCATTCAGTGTGACCGCGTTGTATTGCTAGCTCAGCAAACGTGGTCGATTGCAATTATTGCATCGAACAATTACTCCCAGTCAGGAAATAACGATGCAATAAAGGATGATCCATATTATTACTTTTTAACCGACTTCAAAAAAGGAAGAGGTTCAATTCGACTGTTTTTTTTTGGTTTGTTTGATACGCGATCATTACGCCAATAATGAATTTATTTTGATGCTTCTTTTCCCATTGGCACCAAGTCAGAATCTGATGATAGGATCCCAGGGAAATCAAGCAATTTCCTTTTGTTTGCCATATGTTATTTCTTCCCAAAATTTGATCCCTATCAGCAACACTTTCGGATGGTGTGATAATACAGAGGGCGTTTTTATTTCAAAACCAACCGGTTCGATTCCCAAGCAGGAAAACAAAATTCCAATAATGCTGTTTTAGTTTTCAAATCGGACTCGAGACCCCGTTCAGTGTTTTTCGATATTCCTCATAGTTTCGGATTTGGCCATCCACGCATACTTTAAAAATTCACACTGTATACTATGCAAATCTAACCTAAAGTACGTCAAAGAAGCACGCGAGTGGCGCCCGTCGGTCTCCGCTACTAGGTGCAGGTTGCGTAGTCAAAAAGGGGTCCAAATTCATCTCATATTATTGCCCGGCGGGTAATAAGTATATTTAGTACATTATTATTGCTTGTGGACGGGGAGTGGAGGCCGACGTGGTGAACTCTCTTCATGGTGCGAGCACAATTTTCTCGCAGTAGGTGTGAAAAGTAAAGTATGCTCCTCGGGGATAAAGGTGTCTTTGCCTTGAGCTAGCTTAAATCCCTCGCTGTATTCAGGATTCTTGTATTTACTCCCTCACTATGCTCGGGAATTAACTCTCGAATCCTTCATTGCATTTCGGATTCATTATGACGCCCATAACATAAGACACTGCTTCATCCCTCGATGCATAGTTTACTATTATGTTTAAGATGTGATCGGCGAAACCTCACCATCATCATAATCATATCATCACATGATCTTTTTAATCCAAAAGTTGGATGGTAGAGAATGCCTTGTAACATGTCACGTACACTATTGTACGTAAAGTTTAAATAAATAACAGATACAGGACTGGCTACATCGTATACCAAATATTTTTATTTAATCATCAGCCTATCGCCATTCACTTATGCCGCCGTTTAGTCAATTCAACAGCTTACAGTAGTAGGTTGAGTAAACTACATCCACTACATACTCTCTTCTTATTATTTTAACTAAAGTATCTTCTAAATCCCTTAACCTAAAGTGCGTCATTACAGCCCGCGAGCGGCGCCTGTCGGCCTGCGGAGGCTGACGCTGCTAGGGGTCAAAATGAGGATTCAAATCACAGTATTTACGGCGGGTCATAATGACATTCAGTATAATATTATTTGGTGGGCTGGAGGCACAGCTTCGGACGCGCTACCTGCTCCTAGCAGTGGAGGCCGATACGTGCCGCTCGCAGCCCGCAGTCACCTTTCTTCATGGCTTGAGCAGAATTTTCTCGCAGTAGCTGTGACAAGCATGCTCCTCAGGGATGAAGGTGTTCGGCCTCGGGCTAACTTAAATCCCTCGCTTCGCTCGTGAGTTGAACTCTAAACTCCCTCGCTACGCGGGGGAGTTAACTCTCGAATCCTTGGAAGCCTCAACCTGTGAAGTGGAGAGTCAACAAATTCCCAGCTGGTCATATTCCCTACGTCAGCAGCGCGTCTCGTTCCGACCGCGTGGGCCACACCTCCGCTTCGCCTGCACGTCTCGCTACGCGGCCAAATAGCAGAGCTCATAATAAATGCATAGGAACAAAATGACTCCCCACCTAATACCGATCTGCCGAAGCTAAGCAAAATATAAAAATGTAGCGATTCTGTCGGTAAGCTTTTAGTCAGGCCTGCTGCTCTCCGCCGTCTTTGCCTTGACGGACAGACCGGCATCGGCTCATACTCATACATCCGTAAGTGACGTTTAAACTAAGGAATCCTAAAATCCACAAACTATGACCTAACATAATTATACAGCGATCGATAACAGAAACCGAAAGATTACGGCTATCCATTTTCTCCACGGAGAAAGCGTACTTCCGATGACATCTGAATATGTGGTAGTTATATTTACGTATCACTCGGATGTCCCATTTTACANGTGACGTTTAAACTAAGGAATCCTAAAATCCACAAACTATGACCTAACATAATTATACAGCGATCGATAACAGAAACCGAAAGATTACGGATATCCATTTTCTCCACGGAGAAAGCGTACTTCCGATGACATCTGAATATGTGGTAGTTATATTTACGTATCACTCGGATGTCCCATTTTACCAGTTTTTAATAACACGAAGTAGGCGCTGATAGGAGTGCGGACCATTGACCTTAAACGAGCTTTTCTTGAGCATGATAACAATCGTCGTTGGCGCCTGACCGTAGGAGTGCGGTAGTATCGGCCCAGCAACTGAGGCAGTTTGACTTCCTCCTGCTGTGGCCGTTGCACCTGCAGGCGTGCTCGCGGGCCGGCCTGGCCAGTCAGTTTCCCTTTAGAAACCGGAGCTGGCTCGCAATCGTCGGCTCAAAAATGACCGGCGCTAAATATAGCGGCGGGCGCAGGGGGGA
>NDFZ01003354.1:0-13727 GCA_002192655.3 Mamestra configurata | reverse complement strand
CGAGTGCGCGCGGCCGCTGCGCCGCCCGCCGCCGGCCAGAGCCGCCCCGGTCGCCGCGGACTCCACATTCCAACGTCGCTGTGCTGCCGGTTGAAGAACCAGTGCCGTGACTGAGTGACCGTCTTCCACCCGTGCGACGTAAGTGCCGTGCCGTGAGAGTGCCAGTGACGGGCCCAGCGGGCATATAGTGTGTAGGATAATGGTGTTACGGGAGTCCTTGTGGATGTTGAGTTCGGAAACTTTCAAGATAAAAGACAGCTCGTAAGGAGGCTGGTCTAAAAATACGCGCGCGGTATGTGCCAAATGCGGACGGGCGCGGGCGTCGCCACGCTGAAATAGAAGCAACCGCCTTGTATAGTGCGCCGGATTACGTTACCGCCCGAGACTCGCGCGCAGCGAACGCGTCAAGTTTCAGCGAAAATCTCTACGTGGATGTATGAGAATCGCACTCAACAGATGATTTCAATATTTTTGTGAAAAAAAAATGCATATTTTTTTAAATCATACACACATTTACACTACACACTATACCCGAAAAAACATAACTAACAATTTGTTAAACTCTAATGTCACGTATAATACAAAGCTTCAAAAATGAAAAATTCTAACAGTTTTGGTAGTTGACGTAGATACCAGCATCATAAATCGAAATATGAAACCCTGAAGAAAATCATAACAATCAACTTCAAGGACTAAAAATTAAAAGTTTTAAAAAGCAGTTACAATTTTTTTATTGATAAGGATTTCATTTTTGCGCAAAAGTTTAAAAGCTTAAGTGTAGTTAGGTACTGGCACAAGTTCCTAATAAAATAAAACTTGAGACTACTTTGATAAGATAGTGGTTCATAGAATTCCGATCAACCGAAGCATTGAAAGACCATTGATACTAAAGATAGAAAGAATTTCAAGATCTATGAAAATAGAACTTTTTAATAGTAACCAGATGACAGATGTTACATTATTACCCGACTTTCAAATAGAGATCGATAGATAGTAACATTATTTAGGTAGGTACACACACAAAAAATAACTTAACTAGGTACAACGTTACAAGCGGATTTTTTCTTTTTAGATGTGTACTTTTATGCTCAGACCCTCTCCTGTTTTCTTCTTACGAAATGGAACTTAGTTATGAGGACACGAAATTATTTGAAGTCGCGGATTTGTTTACCAAATTATTTTTCAACTCAACCGACACATGTTTGAAACTTTTATAAGTTTTCAGAACTTTCTTATTCCATTTTTGTTTTTTTATAAAACTTCTGCTCATACTTAAGAGTAACCTAAAAGTTAACAGATTTTAGCAAGCAGGCAAAAAGAAAATCAACGTTTGTCTTTAATTTGGAAGTTTTCTCCTTTGGCTAAATAAATAGAGAAGAAACATATCGCGCGGGTTTCCCTTTAATCCAATTCTTCATTTAGTTCAATGCTCGGAACTTTAGATTTCACTTCTTGACCAAAGCTATCTTGACCCAATTTGAAATACCTATTACATGTTCAAGGAAATTCATTCTATGGAATAAGTTGGTGAACATTTTTTTAAATTAAATGACAGTGGTAGTAGCTACACTAAAAAAGATTCTTCTCGTGTCGATTCGAAAACAGTTACAATAAAATTAAAGTGACTTTGAAAATGGAAACATTTTAACACAAAAGCAATTTAAGAATGGTTGCTCGCGGAAAAATCTGTGAAAATTCAAGGCTCATCGAAATCCGAATCCTAGGCAACATTGAGTTGAACGCGAAATCCAATTTTACACTTTCTTTGAACACTTGCCAGCACGTAGGTGTGCAAGAAGGCAGGAAAGATAAAACCGCTAAAAATAAAGTAGACTTCATAAACAAAACGCACGCTTCCCGCGTTCACGTTTCGCGCCCACGCCATTTTTTAATGTTGGCACCGAATAAAAAGTTCGACGTTATTGATATTGCTATTGTCTATTTCGAGTTTATGTATGAGTTACGTGTTGGCTGACGATAATTAGCTAAAATGAAGTAGTGATTCATCATTTTTAGGTACCTACCTAAAACAAAATTACAATTAAAAAATTCTAATTACATTTTAGAACCCACCTTCTATTTTTCTGAGAGGGGTGAAAAACTAGAAAAAGTACCATGCAATAAAAAAAATAGATTTGCACGCGAACTAAAAAAAATATTTTATCTTTCAAAATCTGGTCATATAAGCTACATTCCAATATCCGAGTGGGATTAACTGCATTGGCAACACTACCAGAAACTAGAGGAGCACATCGTAACAATATGCACATAAAACTGAAAATAAATGTAGGTAGGTTATTAAACGGTTATGTGTGAAACGTCAAAAATCTATTTTGGGCGCCAAATGTAAACACATGTGGATGCACTGATGAGAGATAAATCTGTTCGTCGATAAATGTTAATAGATGCATCTATTGACGCGTTGCCAATATCTGCTGCGTTATGCTATGACGTCACTTCTCATGTAAACAGAACCGATGGTGATTTATCAGCATTAGATCGAANTATTGACGCGTTGCCAATATCTGCTGCGTTATGCTATGACGTCACTTCTCATGTAAACAGAACCGATGGTGATTTATCAGCATTTGATCGAAATGTATTGGTTATTTTGATACCCAATTGGATGGGATGAGTTGGCAATCTGATACTACTGCAGTTGTGATCTTGCACTCAGCACGTTAGATACTACTGAATGTGCCTCCGAGAGGTGCCAACGAACTATCAATCGTTCAACGAACCATTTACAACACTTGGCGTTCTGATCACCCGGAAAGAGATAACATCAAGTTTAGTCAGCAAATACAATGCGGACATTTTAATTCAAACTAAGAACCGGTTAGGAAGGAATCCAGAATATTGAATTCAACATAACTTTTTCTTTTACAGATTAAATAAACTACCACCATGTCTGACGAAGAAGAATACTCGTAAGTATTGAACACAAACACACACAAAGTCAGGATCTCGGAACGTAAGATGTTTCTTTGCTTACACCACACAACACAAATACACGATACTTATTATTACACTCTTCCACACTACATGCAATCTGTCTCCCTGTTGTAGACTGTCATATAACCATATGTATTTATTGTGCTAACCACACACAGACTGTTTGCCAATTAGTCTTCCAATGTGTACGTTAACCCCATTCCTATCTACTCCACAGTGGCTCCGAGGAGGAGGAAGTAGAAGAAGAAGTCCAAGAGACGTAAGTACTTATGAAATCTCAGCGGTCAGTCTCTCCCGATTCCTGGAATTAGTTCTTTTAGAAACTGTTTGGTTTTGAAACACTTCAGCTTCTCTCGGCCTGATTTCTTTACTTTGCCTTGGCGATTCTATCATTTTCCAAAACTATTAGAACGGTGGAGTACACGTGATGTACATCGATAGTCTTACTTTTTTGGACATAAGCGTGAACTATTTGAGCATGATCGCAAGGTTTGATTCCCAGTTTCTTGGAACCCCCCAGTCTCGGGCTTGTTGCACGCCCTCACCAAACCCTGTTCTCTCTTTTGTTGCAGGAAGTAAGTGGCGTGCCATTTTGGTTGATCCGGCACTCACAAATGCTTCGCTCGTTTTAGGCTAAGTTTAGATGGCGACCCTAACGCTTGTAGCGCTTACCTCATCGCTTTCGTTGCTCCCAGATATACAACTTACGTTAGGTGCTGCAGCGCTGCATTCCGAGCTTTCTAACATTGAAATCATTCATATAACAACCGAACCATGAGTTTGATGCTATCGGAAAGATCAGTGTAAAGAGGACGAGTAAGTGCCTGATCTTTCCATGTACAAATGGAACAGTACCTACCAGAGTGTGGTCGAAGTTGTGAGTGAAAATCAATTTGGCTTTAACCCTAAGCTTCTGATACTGTCTATCAAATGGAATACGATATACTTCTTCGCGGCTGCACAGTTTTAATCGTGTTTTGTTTTTTCTTTTCCCGTCGCTGCTCTTCTCGTCGTTGCAAACTGAAGACCCGCTTCTAAACCAGAGTAAGTAAACTCTAGTTACGATCTGCCCTACCGCTTCGCTTCTAGCCACTGAAACTGTTATGGCACTATGATTGATTGGCACAAAATTAACGAATTTTATACCAACTACAGATTTTGCTTAAGCAAAACGAAGTACGGTCCTTTTGGCAAAATTCTAAAATGTTGATTACAACGGCTAGTGGCTTGTGATGCAGTGTTTGTATCGTGTATGCGCAGAATACACTAATTGTCACCGCTTCTTTGGTTACGAACAATGAATTTTGCAATAAAGAAGTAGAATATTGTAAAAGATAAGTAGAAGGCTGATTGTTGTTTTCTGTTTCTAGGAGTAGACCATCGATCGCGTAAGTTGCACCGCTCTCTGTGGTGTCACTAACTATAATCCTATCATTAACTGGACAAGGCGCGGGCGCATGTTTTTTACGATCGTTTCCCAAATTTATCGTATCCGACCAGATGATCGTTCGGCGAATGAACAACCGCACGCCGACGTCGGTCGCTATTTTTATATCGGTTGGTAGGCGTTCTATTTTAGAAAACCGTACTGTGCTGCGCCCGCGCCATTCTGCAAAGAAACAAAATGTCGGTCAACGGGCGACTGCTCGAGTTGCCCCGACTTATTTTTGATTTATTGCATGAAAGTAATAACACGACATCGAAGCATGACTACCTTGTAATACATAATATAATATTGTCGTAATATGTGTATCTGTCCGTGTACCAGTCATGGTAATTATAAATGTTGTCATAAACCCACAACAAACAATAATATCATTTACAAATACAAAACTACACAACTATGAATATAAGTAAAACAAAAAGCCAATATTAATTGATCTAAAATTGTATGTTATACGATTTTAGAGAATGAGGTATTATAAATCGTATAACAATAATAATGTTAACAAATAAGTAATATTGTCACGTAGTTGTTCAGTACACAAGTATTAAAGCTAAAACTTTAACAATATGTACAGTTCCTGATGTCCCTGCTTACACAACGATATAAAAGCGTAACAGCGGAAATTTTAACTTTAACGAGTTATCGTAAAACTCAATCACCGTAACAGAAGTTATATGTATTGTGACCGTTATAACAACGGTTTCTAACATTAACACAAACTTATTTCATGACACTATAAGTAATATGGCTACTTTGTATTTTCAGGGGTGAGGGAGATCCAGAATTCATCAAGGTAATTACAACGAATTCAGCTCTTCCACTACCTGACTTCACATTACACATATACATTCCAAATCACAAAAAAGTCACATTAAAATCTTTCTACAAGATTGCATATTTGCTCTGGACTTGGCCTCAGGGTTTCATCAAATACCTAATATTATTTTTGTAAACAGCGTCAAGACCAGAAGCGGTCGGACTTGGACGATCAGTTGAAGGAATACATCAACGAATGGCGCAAACAGCGGGCCAAGGAGGAAGATGAGCTCAAACGCCTCAAGGAGAAGCAAGCTAAGCGCAAGGTGAGGCTCGTTTATATGGACGATATGAAAGGTACAACATATTTCTATTAGACACATGATATCTAAATTGATTATTTGCGTTATTGTAGGTATCTCGCGCTGAAGAAGAGAAGCGCCTCGCCCAGAAGAAGAAGGAAGAGGAAGAGAGGAGAGTTCGCGAAGTTGAGGAGAAGAAACAGCGCGACATCGAAGAGAAGAGGCAGCGACTCGAGGAGGCCGAGAAGAAACGCCAGGCTATGCTCCAGGCTATGAAAGACTCTAGCAAAGTCGGACCCAACTTCACCATCCAAAAGAAGAGTGATAACGTAAGTCCATCAAATTACCGTAACATATTTATACGAATAGGTAATTCTGTATTTCTTCGAATTCGAATAGAACCGTTTATTCTTTGATAAATACAAAGTTTATTACAATTCTTTTAATGTGTAAACAATTAAAATTGTAATTTGAACTGTTACGAGGATAAACAACGTCTGTTTGAATCATCAAACGAAATTAAAACTTTTCGCTTGTACATTTACAGTTTGGCCTTAGCAACGCTCAACTGGAACGTAACAAGACCAAGGAGCAGTTGGAAGAGGAGAAGAAGATCTCCCTTTCCATCCGCATCAAGCCCCTGAACATCGAGAACCTCGGCACCGAAAAGCTCAGACAGAAGGCCACAGAGCTCTGGGAGTGCATCATCAAACTCGAGACAGAGAAATACGATCTTGAGGAGAGGCAAAAGAGGCAGGACTACGACGTGAGTATAATAAGAATCTAGTTTCAGAAGCGCGTTTCTATAGAGAGATATAAAAGAACTTCTCTTCAGTAATCTCTTATTTTTGCCAACAGTTAAAAGAGCTCAAAGAAAGACAGAAGCAACAGTTGAGGCACAAGGCCCTCAAGAAGGGTCTCGACCCTGAGGCACTCACAGGAAAGCACCCGGTAAGTAACATACATTCATGAAGGATGAAGAGGCTGTGGCGAGAAACAATGGTTACTAAGGTGATGTTTTATTTTCAGCCCAAAATCCAAGTAGCGTCCAAGTACGAGCGACGTGTCGACACAAGGTCCTACGACGACAAAAAGAAGTTGTTCGAGGGTGTGAGTATTCACACAAAACATAACAGATATAAGTCTATACCTACTACAGATATAATAGACACTTTGCAATGTCTAGAAATTAAAGACACATTAATTTTCGGAACACATTATTATTATCAAATCCTGCCCTACATAATTTGAACTTCTGCCAAGATCTCGATTCAGGTCACTTTCACATCCATTTAATTTCCAGTCGTTACGTAGTAGCGATTTAAATTATAACACACGTCTTCGAGGAAATTTCAGCCGAGTTAAAAGTAGTACACACAACCCGAAAATAAGTTGTTAACATAATAGAACAAAGACTCGCAAGACACCAGATCTAAAAACAGATGCATGAGACACATTTACGAATGTGAAAACTGATATTGATGTTGACGTTTAAACGCAGGGTTTGGATACTCAATTGGCAGAGTTTATGGATAAAATATGGAACGAGAGGATGAACGAGTTCATGAATCGTACCAAAAGTAAGAGGAGAACGCAATGTTTGGCGATTGTGTTCCCAATGTGACCCCTCTACGCGCATGTCTTCACGGCATGTCCTTTTCCATTTGTCACCTAAATGTACCTTTGTGTACTGTTGAAAAAATTTAGTCATGTGAGTTTACACTACAGAATTTTGACTGCTTTTAGAAAACGCTTCAGTAATCTTGTAGTGTATGTAGTAAATCCTCACCAGCCAAATTATTTCAACAGTTAATAAAATCCAAGTTGGATAAGCCCCAGTCGTGTGTATATCTCCTATTGTACCACTATCATTGTATTTACCCGGTGTTAACGATTCCTATAGGACCTTGAGAAACTGAACAAGGACTTCCTCGAGAAGGTCTGGCAAGAGAGGGCCGACCAGTTCGGTGGCAGGCAGAAGAGTAAGTATAACAATTTAATTTTGCAGTCTATAAAACCTTAAACATATGGATGTAAGTCGAATTTATTTTTGTCCATCTGCAAAGTTAAGTCCAATTCATCTGTCATTGAAGATTCCGTGTACAAGTTTTTGACGACATCTTGCTGCATGTAATTCGTCTTTATCCTTCTTTGTAAATAACGGTTTGTTAGCAAACAACACACGAATATTAACTGAGAAGCAAGTTGTAAAATGCACCTTATAAAACAATGTTTGTAGATCACTCTCATAAAAAAAGATACAATGGTTTATCATTTTAGTTATGCCATGCGTGGCTACTTTGTGAGGTTTTGGGTTCGACTCCCAAGTACGTCTCACAACACAAACGTGACATCTAGAATTTTATTCGAGGCGAAGGTAGTATACTCGTAATATTTCGACAAGGATGTTAGTAGAAACGACGGGAGAGGATGCTTTAGGGCAAAAAAAGACACACACTGCTCATTTATTGGTCCTATCCTTTATAACTGAGGAAATGTGTTGAAAAACGTGGATGAAGCAAAAGGTGTATATAACAAACGTAGCAGCTTCTGTAGTTCATGGGGAAATTGACGTAACTTTCTATATGTACTTTAATACTAATACTTCTCGAACAAAAACAGCGAGGCTGCCCAAGTGGTTCGGTGAGAGGCCCGGCAAAAAGAAGGGCGATCTCGAGTCCCCCGAAGGCGAGGAAGATGTCAAGGCCGAGGTCGAGGAGGACGACGAGCCCATCTACGAGCCCGAGCCCGAAGAGGAGGTTGTAGAGGAGGAGGAAGAGGAAGAGGAGGAAGAAGAGGAGGAAGAAGAGGAGGAGGAGGAAGAAGAGGAAGAGGAATAAGTAGGTAGTTTAGTTTTATGGACAATTTGTCTGTAGTAACGCCTTAAACTTTTTCGGCTAACCTTTGATCACAATCTCACCTGATGGAAAGCGATGATGTGGTCGACGACGGAGCAGGCTTGCCTAGAAATAACCTAAAGACTCCCACGTTGTTGATATCAGGAAACACAGACTCCGGCAGGATATTCCACTCCTTAGGAGTCATTATTGTAAAAGTGTTAGTACTTATGTGCGGTTTACAGGCATACCTATATCTATATATCTTTTGAAAACATCAGTATTTTCAGTGCTAAAGATTTTTATTGGATTATCGCTAGGACTGGGCCGGACTGGCAGAAAAGATTCGTAACTTGATAATCTTTTCCCTGCAGTGGGCAATATAGGCTTTTTAGATTTTTGAAATTTAAGATATTGAAATATTAACTGTCCATTATTATTCCATATAACCGTATTTAACAGTAAGTTTTAGTCTAAAAACCTATTTTTGAAAACAGATACTTGGTACTAGTTTGACCAAAATTGCTTTAAAATTTATTTGGTTCCAAACAATTTTAACTTTGTAAGACATCTCCTACATCTGCCAGGGTTGCGGAATTTGTTCGAAAGAGTCACCGCGGCCCTGGAACGCAAAGGGCTTTAGAAGGAACACGGATGGGTTTTAGTCAGTAAGAGTGTGACACGCCCTTCCGCTCCACCCAGAGTGAAAGAAACAAAGACATCTACATCGCGGAAAAATAATTGAGAATACTTTTTTGCATATTCACTCAATGATTTATGTAACAACTAATTAATTATAATTTGTTCCAGACGTACGCAGCACGATTGATCAGGGAAGCTAGATCGCCGACGCTCTCGGGTCGGACAGTACTGTTTTGTAACCAATCCATTAACTTATTACTATTATAAATTATTTTTATTATTTATACTGTTGAATCATTCGTTACGGAACATGGACATTTTTTGCACTTTGAACGTCGTGAACAACTATGGCGTAACAATAAACTAATTTATTTCATAAGGCTGTCGAGTTTTTTATTTTATCACAACCGGCTTACGAGTCTGACCAGAGGGAAACTCTAGAATTTTTAAGGAGTGGTTGCATTCGCATCGCAGTCCGAACCTGTCATAAACTCCTCTTCCGTTCATTTCCTAACTTTGGAGTAAGTTTTTGGCATAGATTGTCGCCGAGATGATATTGCGACTTGAATTTGAAAACGCATTTATGTACGAAAATTGTACATCAGAAGGCCTCGCACGAATGTTTTGACGTATTGTAACGTTACAGTATCGTTAACGTAGGTAAGTGAATTTTGAATACAAAAAACTGCTACCTAGTATTTAATTTTATACGACTTACACAATTTGTATCATATAAAAATATTAATATAGTATCCAATTCAAATAAATAACAGGTGCGAAACGAGTCTTATAGTTAAAGTAAAATTTTACGTTACGTTACTATACGTCCAAAACATTTGTGTTAGGCCCTTAACCTTTTGACCGCCACGGTCGGCTATAGGCGACAAATTTAATGAAAAAGTACCCAACACGCCACCATCGGCTAGCGCCGACAGAAACAACGGCGAATTTGTGGTTAGGCGACGGGGCACACCGATGCGTTTATTCTCTGGCGTTCAAAAGGTTAAGTCTTTCTGCCTACCCCCATATGAGAAAAGCGTAAGTTTATGTAAGTAACGGTGAGAATAGCCATCACTCATCACTCATCAGTTAGTACAAAACTGACATTGATAATAAATAGCATTTGTTTAGTCTGAAAAGCGAATCTTGTATTCTTGGCTACAGGCCAGACAAGCCATGAGTCACATCTGAAACATAATATCGATAACGTATAATCTTCTTCAGATTCTGCCTACCCTGGTTCAATGTTACCGTTCCAGTCCCTCCTGACTTTATATGACTTTATTTTCTGTCACTTATAACTTTGATATCGAATTAATACTTACTTAGTAGGTACCTATCTAACTAGATACTTTTCAACCGATACTAGAGTTATATCGATGTTATAGAAAATCCTTGATTCTATTAATGTTGCGTCAGTTACCTTGGGAAGTAGACTAGATTGCGAGTCGGAAAATTTATATTGTTCTTGGTAAACAATTTCGAAAAAAGCGTTAAAACGCCTGTCACTACACTAAATGATCATTTATCAAGAATTGAATTTCTTCATAACGATTATAAATATAATATGTCAATCAAGCACTACATAAATATTGAATCAACTTCTACAGAGTTTACTCGCAACTACACAAACCTTAAATAAGTATGTAGATGTTAATAAAGACTTGAAGAAGTGATACTTATAGGTTTCGGCGATTTTGACACCCCAAAGTATCGGATTAAGGATACATTAATATGATTGTTCAATCAGAAAAAGGCGTTAGTGAGCACCAGAGAACGTAACGTAAAATTTGACTATAACCGTAATACTCATTTACCACATAATATTTATTTGAATTGGATACTATAATCATATTTTTGTGATACAAATTGTGTATGTCGCATAAAATTAAACCAAAATACTATGGGGTTGTAGTAGCCGCGCGGGTCGACCTTTAAGGTTAAGCAACGCTTGCCGAGGTCGGTCTGTGGATGGGTGACCATCTTAACATTCCGAGATTCCTTCGTACTTAGGAAAGCACGTTAAACCGTTGGTCCCGGCTGTCATTTGGAGATCTTTGGCAGTGGTTACTGATTGTCAGAATCCAGAAAATCTGACACCAGTCTTGCCAAGAAGTACCGTGTCAACCAGTTAATGGGTTGTGGAGGTCCGGTAGGCAGCCGCCCCACGTAAAAAAAATACTGGTAGCTGAATCCGGTTTGACTGGGAGCCGACCCCAATATATGTAGTTGGGAAAGGGCTAGGCGAATGATGACTATGGGGTTGTAGTTTTTTATATTCAAAATTCACGTTAACGATACTATAACATTACTAAACGTCAACACATTCGTGCTAGGCCCTCAATATGTAGATAGCCGAAATCGAGAAAACCTTAATATTTGCTTTAACAGGGGATCACTAAGGGTAAGAAAATAAAAGAAATACATAAATAATTGTTAAATGGTATATTCAATACAGTAAATCTATAATAATAAATGTTACTACTAAATGACGTAATACAAAAGGACTAACTAACAACTACACAAATAATGACACTTACTATTTAAAAAATAATTTTCTACAATGCCTTGCATTCAAATACGTACAAGCTCAAAACATATTCTCAAATAAAATTAAAACATCTAAAGTTGCCTGAACTTTAGATGAACCCACTTTTATCGATATCGATCGTTCTCGACAGAGGAACGACACTATTATAAAAATCCTGATCGGATTTCATCGATTCACAATTTTTTTCGATCAACGAAATCAAGCAAGTCTATAGGTACCATTATATAAAACAGAATTATTCGAAAGAACAACTAAAGTCAAAATTAAAATTGTTGGATTCAAGATTCCATAAAAATTATCGTCTACCCATTGATATGGTCAAACTAAGCTTAGAAATAATTTTGGCAGACTAACACAGTACTGTGACCAGACACAATGTGCCGCAAGTTTTGTCGTGTTTCTCATAGAACATTTCGGCTAAATCAGTGATGTGTCGGGTCAAGTGTGGGATAGTCGGCTGGAGGGGTCAAGACTTGACATAACCTAAGTTAATTCAGGTTTAACTCTTCTTCTTCAGCCGGGAGTTACTAATCCAGGCGTTTGCCAGGCTTCGCCTACATAGAACATAAAAGTTTCAGTAAGTAACATAAATGCAACGCCTTATAAATGTCACCGGCAAATAGCTAACTCCGTAAGATTATAAAATAACTTGAGAGATTGTAAACTCTCGATAAATTGTCAACTGAACATTTAGATTACTATTTTACGCATAAAAATTTGATAGTCTATAATGTCTCGGAAGTCATTCCGGGAAATTGTGGATTATATTAAAATGGCGACCAATCAGAGCACAAGTCTACAATTTATCTGTATTCGTGTGATAGTAAACCTGGAAACAAAAGTCTCATTGGTCTTTTCAGAGAAAACAAAGACCAATGAGGGGCCAAGTTTCCAATTTGACTATCACACCAAAACAGATAAATAGTAGACCAGAGTTGATTGGTCGCCAGTTTATGTCAGTCCACAATTTCTCGGAATGCATTCGAGAGATAATAGACTATCAAATTTTGGTGCGTAAAAAGTATTCCAAATGCTTAGTTGACAATTTATCGAGAGTTTACAATCTCTCAAGTTATTTTATAATCTTACGGAGTTAGCTATTTTTCGGTGACATAAATAACTCAAACACAAATGCGGTTAGTTTCGTAGAATTTAATTATATTATCAAACTAATTTAATAAATTTTTACGATGGCAAGGAACTTAATAATACCCGGGTAATAAAAAGACGAGATTTCAGAATAAATATAATTGATTTCTAATAATAGCCTAACCTGGCCAATTCATCAGACCTTGTATGGAGCTAACGCAATCAATTGTCTACAAAATTATTTTCCTTCCGAAGCTCCAATGCATTCCAAAACAATCTCTAAATCTGCACAACTAAGATCCAATTTAGAAGCAGCCTCTACTACAGCGATTCTAATTTTAAACATCTTTCAATCCAGGTTATAGGTTGCGTAAGATGCAATTGGAATTACGACTTTAAAGACTACAGCACAAGATCTAATCTCTCGCGTACTGTCGCGGATAAAACGTCTTTACCAGATTTCCAATTCGATTCTTACTTATACCATGTTCTGTGTAATAAGGTCTAACTCTAAGATGACACAACAACGTATAGAACTATTTCTTCAGGAATGTTTTTGCCACAATTATTGTGACATTAGTCAACCATTTGTTGCTACAATAACTAAATGTTTGAATTATTGACTAACAAAGTCAATAAATTCAAACATTTTCATACCAAAATAGAACTCACGCTTTATCAAATTCCATGCAAGCAATAATAGACCTTAAACATTTTCCGGCCACGACTGCACACTCTTTAATACTAGTAACGTTTAGGAGTAAATTCGTGTCACAGTGTAGTTGTTAGGTAGTCAGTATACATATATAGGGTGATATCTTACGCGGCGGGGATGGTGTTGGACTGCGGCTTCTGCTGAGGAGTCTTGTGCATCATGTTGATCTTGTCTCCCAGGGAGAGCGCCATGCCCTGTCAAAGTTCAGCGCGTATGAGAAAATGAGCCATATTTCATAGGAAATAACAACAACCCACGTTTTATAAGGCAACAAACGCAAGATAATGCTAGTATTCTCTGAACACATCGCACGCTTAATCATGTACTGAGTACTGACTATAACTCAAAAAAGACCTTTTTCGGGAAATCACAAAAAACGATTTAGCAAACCTGACTTACCTTACAAAATGGCTTATTACTCAAAGAAAATAGC
>NDFZ01003353.1:0-21897 GCA_002192655.3 Mamestra configurata | reverse complement strand
GTGCACACCAAGAGCTCGCAGTACAAGAAGATGAAGAGCGAGTGGCGCAACAACGTCTACCTCGCCAGGTACGCTACCCTTACCGATCTAGCTAGGCTTCCGATCTGCTAACGAAACCTCCTTATTTAAAAGGAATCTTGCAGATTTATCTTTCTTAATCCTATTGTTCTTAAAAACATTCTTCTTCATGTACGATAGTACATCAAATTTTGCTGATCGAAAACTTCGCTACGGCAGCGCATCTCAAAACCATTTACTAAAGCAGAGCATACTTTGAATACATACATGCGCTGTCATATTAGATGCCTTTAAAATCACGCATGAATAACTAGGACCTTATAAAATGTAAATAAACTATATCAATCTCAGCCAGCAAGTTGCGCAGTCACCGCAAGCAGCTCCCGTAGAACAGGATTCAAAATCTAGCCGGCACCTCCGCCATATTAAAAGACAACAGTCGATGGAACCCAACAAGTGACGTCATCGCTTGCAAAGATCTAGGAGGCATGACGAATGTGCAGTACAAAATGTAACAGTATTAAATATGTATCAATCCATTTCAAAACTATACGGTAAGAATGAGAAAAGGAAATACAATCTTATTGTGTGCAATTAGGTTAAAAGCGTAGGTATTGTAATTTGCAAACAGAATTTGTTCACCGGTTTTGCTTGTGCGTCGAATCAGAGTTGTGTGTGATCTCGTGACCAATTTTGCCAGATATGTTACGAGTAGATGGTAGTTAGTGATTGGTGGAAGAACGATATCGTAAAGGTACTATTCCGAAAATGATGGGAGACGGCTAACTGCAGAGACGCTTTCTATGTAACTCTATGTAAAATGTATATGTATTTAGCAACGGCAGACAACTTATGAATAGAGACGTCAGTTTTTCTTCTTTGTGCTCTGTTCTGGGTAATTCTATAATATCTTGCACGGTATGGAATTCTGTGTGAATTCTGTCCTTTGTGACGTACCGTAGGGTGCATTGACTATGGTGTTAAAGTGTTTCGGATTGTATTTTTTTAAGGATTTTAATATTGGACTTTGCTGCAGTTTCCTAAGTTGAATGCAAGGTGCATCAGATAAGATTGAGAATGCAATTTTGTATAGAAGTAGTTTGCTTGCCAGGGGCATATATGAGATTTGTTGATCATCAAATACAATGTGTTACATAATAAACGCAATACGCAATACTCATCATTATAAACAACTTTTACTATGGGATCAACACCGAAATCGCGACAAAAAAAAAAACAGCTGTTCAGTACATTTTGTCGAGTTATGCACACACAAAATGTATGGAGAAGTTGATTTTTGCTTCGCGATTTCAGTGTCGGTTCCATGGTAAAAAATATTCATATTACGCCTATTGCGTTGCGCCGTATTGCGTTTATTAAGGGCACGTTAGCAAGGGGCGATTGGCTTTCACGAACAGAGCCATAAGCCGTAGTTTTTTTTGTCTCGTCGCATTCGCTTGTGGATATTGTCAATCATATCGATCAATCGTCGCCTTCGAAACAGTACCTTTTTTTTTTTTTTTAAGGATGGGAAATCATCAAATGACTTCTTCCGCTCTGGGTGGAGCGGAAGGGCGTGTCAGACTCTTACTGACTAAAACCCATCCGTGTTCCTTCTAAAGCCCTTTGCGTTCCAGGGCCGCGGTGACTCTTTCGAACAAATTCCGCAACCCTGGCAGGCTCTGGCCCTAGCGGGCNCTGGCAGCCCCATTATGCTTGATTTTTAACAAATCTCTGAGCGCTGGTGTTTTCCCTAAACAATGGAAGCTGGCCAAAGTAGTACCTATTCATAAATCAGGAGCTGATGACTTAGTGGAAAATTATCGTCCTATATCTATTCTTCCAACATTTGCCAAGGTTTTTGAAGCAATAGTATGCCCTGATATACAAAACTATTTTAAAAAATACCTGTCAGACCACCAGCATGGTTTTACTGCTGCAAGATCCACTAGTAGTAATCTAGTAAGTTTCGTGGAGGTTATTGCAGCTTCACTTGACTCGAACCATCAAGTCGACGCCATATACACCGACTTCAGCAAGGCTTTTGATAAAGTCTCCCACGAATTACTGATTAAAAACTCGCTGCGTATGGCTTTGCTGGTTCTCTTCTTAAGTGGCTGCATTCGTACCTCACGGATAGATCCTTTTTTGTCGTGGCCAATGGATATAAATCAGAAACCATGATCATAACCTCTGGTGTTCCGCAGGGTTCCCACCTGGGCCCTGTAATATTTATTATCTTTGTAAACGACCTTCCCTATTGCTTCCTCAACTCCACGCCATTCCTATTCGCCGATGATTTGAAAATAGTCCGTGTTATAGATTCTCAAGCCGATTCGACATTACTTCAGGATGACTTGGACAGACTATTAAACTGGTGTAAGCATAATAACATGCAACTGAATGTAGAAAAATGTTCCCAAATTACGTTTACTCGCAAGGCCAACTTCATTGATTTTAGTTACAATATGAATGGTACATCTCTCAGAAAAGTTGACGAGATCAGAGACTTAGGAGTCCTTCTAGATTGTAAATTAACGTTTATTCCCCACATGGACAAAATCATTAAAAAAGCTTCAAAGACGCTCGGTTTCGTGTTACGAAATGCTAAATGTTTTCGCAAGCCTAAAACTAAAATTTACCTTTTTAATACTCTTGTTCGTACTATTTTGGAATACTGCTCAGTTGTGTGGCGTCCTCATTATGCAACACACAGTCTTAGGTTAGAGAGGATCCAAAAAAGATTTTTGTACCATCTTGCCTATTCTGCGAGACTAGCCCAAAAAATCCCGAGCTACGCAAAACGTCTTGAGAAATTTGGCATAACTTCACTCGAAAAACGAAGAGACGATATAGATTTAATTTTTATTATTAAAATACTTCGGAGTAAAATAGACTGCCCCCAGTTGTTAAGTAAGATAAACATTAATCTACCCTATAATTATCCGCGTCACCAAATTAAACTTTTACGTCCCCCATTCCGCAAAACTGTGTCAGGATCCAACTCCCCTATCCCCAGAATGTGCAGGCTTCTTAATAATTGCGATCATTCAATAGACATTTTTACCACAACACTTCAGAAACTCAAGCGCCAAGTCCATCAAAAGTAATCCACCATAATGTCTTTTTTGATTGTATAGTATCTACTTTTTAGAACTACCCACTAGTTGTTATAACTTTGTAAGCGTTATTTCTGTACTTTTATTGTAACCTACTGATGTTTTAATTTTATTTTTGCATGCTGTGTCTATCGCATCATATTGTACACTATGTTTGAATCATGTTGCTTGTATTTTTAGGATAAAAAGTGTAACAATTGTAGATAGGCCAATAAATAAATAAATAAATAAATAAATAAATAAAACGGTGGAGACCTATAGTGAGAATTGAATTGGGAATTGTGTCAATAAAGTAGTCTATATTAATAATTATATACAACGTGATTAAAAATCACCCAGTATAGGACAATAGATCCAGGCTTATGGTCCCATTACAGAGTAAAGGCCTCCCTCTTCCTTTTCCTCGCAATTCGCTTTCTGCTAGTGTGGGCCAGTCCTTTCGATAGCAGTCGAGCTCGTCCCGCCATCTTCACCTTGATCTGCCGCTGTCATCTGGCGTGTAGTGGTACCCATTCGGTGGAAAATTTCTCATCTGCCATGTGGTAGACATGTTCGGCGCAATTCGACTTAAGCTTATTCAATAAATGGCACAAAAATGACCGTTTTACTGCAAGGATTACTGCAACTTTGGGCGATACATCGTCGGGCGTCACTTAACATAAACCTAGATAATTATAATAAACAATCATGATTATTTCTAGGTCTAAAATCCAGGGATTAGGTCTATACGCAGCCAAGGATTTGGAGAAACACACCATGGTCATAGAGTACATCGGAGAGATCATTCGCTCCGAACTATCGGAGATACGGGAGAAACAGTATGAAGCTAAGGTGAGAATAAAAAAATCGGCTGTCTGTAAAGTCGGTTTACTGACGATAGTTGAACGTGACAACGTCATATAAAAATACTGATGGAATGGTTTCATTGTTCAAAAGATTTTTTTTTAATGGAACGCCTTAGAGCGAGGTAACGCCGCATGCGTCATGTTTTTTCGTGCGTGCAGCCGGCTCCATCGAATTATAAGACGTCGTCACGTTAAAAAACCGTCTGTCTACTATACGTCTAGTCTATTGCTGATCATATTTCTTTGCCCAAGTCTTGTCACTATTTTTGGGCATGATCAGTTCCAATTTATAAAATATGCTACATTTAACATCATTCGTTGGATGACAAAGCTATCGCGATTAGGTTTCCAAACATTTTATAGTTTTGGAAAACAACTTTAAATAAAACAAAAAAAAATATCAGTTTGCGCTACAACTTCGATTTTTTTATGCCCTCTTGATTAGTATGTACTAGTTTACAAAATTGCTGAATAAAAGCTGATTGAAATCAGCTTTTAACAGTCGCATGTAAGTCACGATGTCTGTGTGTAGAACCGCGGCATCTACATGTTCCGCCTGGACGAGCGGCGCGTGGTGGACGCCACGCTGTCGGGCGGGCTGGCGCGCTACATCAACCACTCGTGCCAGCCCAACTGCGTCGCCGAGACCGTGGAGGTCGACCGACACCTCAGGATCATCATCTTTGCCAAGAGGCGGATCGCGCGCGGGGAAGAGGTAACGCATCATTTTGCAACATAGCTCGTACATCCCTCAAAAAAAAAAAGAAACAAAATGCATTTAGTACAATCTTAAAGGCACACTCATACGTATATAGGACGGAGATAATGATAAAAAAGTAAGACGACATTGTACCATCGCTGTTATAACCATATGGGCGTGGCATAGGAGTTTAGAGATTACCACAAGAAAAAATAGGTCTTTGCCCAGCAATGGATTACGTCGGGTTGTGGATGATGATGACGAATGCTACAAAAACCTCGTTTCACGAGTTATGTTTAAGTCCCACGTAAAAGGGAAGCCTATTGTCATTAATAGGGCTCGAATCCCTGATGAAGAAAATAATAACAAAAAATTTTGCTCAACCTGGAAATTAATTCTAGCAGTCTAAATCTATGCCAACACTGACGTACAATACAAGTCATATTAGTATACTAGACTTGTTTTTTTTTTATTTGCGCAGCAAGAATTAATAAAATGAAACATATAATAAGATTTATTGCATACCACAGACAGAGACATGAATTTAATTTTGTTCATTTCATTTTCCAGTTGGCATATGACTACAAGTTTGACATTGAAGATGACGCTCATAAAATAATGTGCATGTGCGGCGCTCTCAACTGTCGGAAGTGGATGAATTGAACACAACACGCAGGACTGGACGACGACCTCCGGACACTGCACGTGTGCTGCAGCACCTTCATACTCGCTGTGTGTTCATGTGTACACGTCAGTACTGTACCACAGCCACCTCTACACATGAACATACAACTACACCTGGCTTTGATCTTTAGCGTAGGAAAGGCTATGATAACTAGTTTTATGTACCAAAGTACTACATGTAAGTAAATGAATCATATTAGACTTATTTAAGATTACACTAAGCTGACGTGTGATCATCTACGAATAAGACAATATCAACAGAGTTTTACCGGTAATCTTCAATTTTATATAACTATATTTAACCGTCGCGGTAATCAATCGGAACGTTTTTTTTGTAAATAATATTAAATCGATATAAAGTTGTTATTGAATTTAAATGTTTTAGACGTGAACGTTTTACGAGAGTAGAGTGTAGGCTAAGTTATAATTTTATTATGTTAAATGTATTTTATGGATGTTTTGTGTCGCTGCTTTAAATGACTTTTATTAATTAACATTTATTTCAGAAGTATCGCACCTAATTCGTCACAGTTAATCAATATTTGCGTATACCGAAAAAGTATACTTGATAATCTCAGCAGTGACGCATTGTTAGGTTAAGTTACCAAATAGACGAGTCTGCATTTAGTATGCATAGAGCACAATTTATTTAGCGATGTAAATATCCTCTTTATTAGAAATTATGTAGGGCCCAGTGTTGTGCGACACGCGTTTCTTGAGACAGGGTAGTAATATAATAATTTCTAATGGAGCGGCACGAAACGCCACGATGTGCCTGACCCGTTGTTGTTAACGTCGTAGCTTAGATCTACGGATACCGCAGCGCGCCTTCCGACGTGGACGAACGTGGATGTATACCTGTTGGCTGTTTGAATGTATGTATGAATGTCCGCGTGCGTACTTTTATTCACATGGTTTATAACATACACGTATTCAGCTAGACGAGCGTTAGGAAAGAAAAGGTTGATATATATTCTCGAGAGAAGACATGACATTTAGTGACGAAATTATTTTACGAATATTTACTCAAAGTAATGGTTTATACATAGTTCCACCGTCTCAAATAAATGGTGTGAATAAAACAACGTGCACATAGTAGTTAGTGTAATTATTTATGTAATAAATTAAATAAATAGTCCCAAATGTGATATTACCTCACATAATTTCGCGTGAACTTCACTATGTAGTGGCCATTATAACCTGTTAGGTTAGCTTGTTGCGTTACCGCTACGCATATACGATGCGTTGCAATGTAAGGAATGCGTTCAAGACGCTTGTAAGATCTGGTTATAGAGAAAATATTAAATAAAATGTATGTATGTAGCACAAGGAATTATTGTAACGCAGTTGCCGTCTACCAATGTTATGAATTCATGCAATCTAATTTTAAGTGTTAAATGTGCAATATCATATCTTGAGTACAGATTGTAAATATGACTGTAGCGCAGCGAATCAGTGATGAACAGTTTTAATGTAATCATGGAATAGGTATTTTTTATGTTTGTAATCAGTTATACACCTCTCATTAAAACTTCCATCGATTCTATTTAAAGCATTCCCATACATTTTGCACTAGGACTCAAATTATTATTTTCAAGAGAGAACATTTTGAAAGATGTAAAATTATGTACTTTAGTAATATTCTATACATAAGTATTTTTATTGCATTATTTTCCTATAATTAAAATTTTACTTAGTATAAATCAGCATTTTATTTTGACACTTTCGTATTCCTCAAGGAGCCGGAGAAGAATGGAGTGATAATGTCGGGCTGCTACCGACTAAAACCCCAGGATTCTTTCTGCTACCATGTCTACCAGGCAAATTACCTTATGCGTGTTTTCAATATGAGCAGAGACTGGAGTTTCCGATTGCGTGATAAGCATCCTCCAAGCTACAATGTCCCTGCCGTGTGAAAGTGAAATGTTACAACCTCATTGCGTTGAATAAGGGCCGGCGCCCACTGACGGTATGGCATGGCACGGCGCGCTTTGGCATACCGTATCATCCTGTGGCAACCCGCAGCATGTCACAGAATCCTGTGGCATGCCAATCGTTCAGTTCAGTACTGTTCTAATGTAAAATTCCATTCTGCTTCGTTGGTCTCGTAGTCGCAAGCGCGACTACCGAGCGTTGAGTCCTGGGTTCGATTCCCAGGTCGCGCATAAAGTGTTACTGGGTTTTTCCAATGGGAATTTCTCTGTGACAGTAATGGAAGAGGGAGTGCAACTTTGTTTGCGCACACACTTGTGCACTTAATATGTCCCGCGCCGATGGTTAGTCTCCGTTGAGATTGGCCGCTATGGCCGAAATCGGTCAGGACTATATTCATTNCCAATCGTTCAGTTCAGTACTGTTCTAATGTAAAATTCCATTCTGCTTCGTTGGTCTCGTAGTCGCAAGCGCGACTACCGAGCGTTGAGTCCTGGGTTCGATTCCCAGGTCGCGCATAAAGTGTTACTGGGTTTTTCCAATGGGAATTTCTCTGTGACAGTAATGGAAGAGGGAGTGCAACTTTGTTTGCGCACACACTTGTGCACTTAATATGTCCCGCGCCGATGGTTAGTCTCCGTTGGCCGCTATGGCCGAAATCGGTCAGGACTATATTTAATGTAAAATTAGGCTATGTATTTTGTTAAAATGATTGCCGCGGCGTGCCGTGTCATCTTGTGGAATGTCACGACGTGCCGTCGTATCCCAGGGAATGACGTGGCGTTCCGCAGCATTCCGGGGTAAGTCGCGTCATCACGCGAGATGTTTCTACCTATTCGTATTATAAAACAAACAATGACAGTTCTTAACAGTATATTCGCAAACACAAGTGCACTCTCTGTTTCATTACACAGATCAGACTGTGTAATGAAACAATGTCGGCAATCGACATGTCTAAGGAGATCAGGCGCAGGACCAGCTTTACATGCTTTCCGAGGTACGGGTGCCACCTACTTCCATATTACGGGGTGCTACCGAGAAATTCCTATATGGATCAGAATATTGGGCTGTGAAAAAGACGGATGAAAATAAATTGCATCTAGTGGAGATGAGATGGATCAGGACGTGTGGAGTAGGTCATAAGAATGTATAAAGTCAGAAATGAGTAAATTAGAGGTAGTTAAACCTTTTGAACGCCAGAGCATAAACGCATCGGCGTGCCCCCGACGCCAAGCCACAAATTCGCCGTACTTTTTGTCACATATTTGTGACGGTTGGCAAACAGGGGGCGCTCTTGCTTGTCATGTATACGTGACAACGGCGTTCAAAAGGTTAAAAGTGGCGCCAGTGACGAAAAAGTCGAAAGGGAACTGCTTGTCTTGGTATAGTCATGTGAAGAGGTGTGGGATGAAACGCATGTAACTAAAAAGAGTTATGAATATAAATGTGGATGGATTGTGTGAGGAGCGATATGAAAGAAAAGGGAATTAGTGATAGCGTGACCGCTGATAGGACAGAATGGAAGAAAAAAACGCGTTGCGCCGACCCCAATTAACATGGGATAAGGGCAGGAAGATGATGATCGAGACATTCCTAGTGGAAAAATATATGTTTCTGTTTGAGAATAAGATAATAAAACATCCAATTATTTCATATAAATTTTATTACAAACTTTTTTTTTACTTAAACTGCAAATAATATACCAAAGAACATTGTCTAAGTAAAGCTGGAGATCCAGCACACGTTGATCGCAACAAAGTTATGATTGGAAACGGCTTGTCTAGCGACACGACAGGCGACCACCGGGCACAAGCATGTCTCGAGCTTCACGTGAATTCACTAAACACATTAGAAAACATCAACACAATATCTCTTACTGACGTGATGCTTGCGTATCTGATCTTAACAAAATACGTGTTTGATTATGATCAAATTAATTGTGCTTGAAAACAAACTGAAATGATCAAATACTGTTATGGGTTCCATTTTATTGCACCGTCAAGTATTAATAATGGAAGATATTTATATACTATAAACCTTAACTGAGTAAGTATTAAAATTCATTTCATGTCTCAGCTACCACTAACGTAGACTAGCCGTTTCTTTATAATTGTCTATTTAAAGTTAAACATTCCGAAAAATTCAAATGATTGAAATAATTTACAAAAATATAACATTCGTCACTTTAAACACATACAACACAATGAGCTTTACTTGATAAATACATAATCGAGTCAACATTATCACTCAAGTTGGAATGAGAATAAGAAAATAAATATTATAATTTGAATTAAATTGTATCTTACACTCGACTCGGACGCGAGACGGGGACTGTCTGTAGCGCTGTAGAACTAGATTAGACGACATAGGGACGACGGAGCCGCTTTTACAGATTAGTGCGGCTCTGTCTCAAGAAATGAAGATATTTGGCGATGAAATCATACATAATACCAAGAATTACCATGCTTTGCACCATTACCTTATTTATATAGACACAAATTTATATGGTTTCACAAACCTAAAGAACTTTGTAGAAACCCCTGACGTAATCGTTAGACTTACGTAAAATTATAATTGTTGTTTCAGTAGTTTACAGCCAAAAACAAAAATCACTGAACAATACAGCTAGCAGCTACTCGTAGCTGAGATATCGTAGGACCGCATCACACATCGCTGACTAGTAATGCTGGCGCCACCGGCTCGCCTACACTTACATTTTGTACTTTAACACTAGTATTGCTAGTAACTAAGTACTTCAATATTGCATCCTAACTGGAAGCGGCATTACAACCTGATAGTATACAGATAATTAATACCCAACCCAGGGTACTGCCAAATTAGTTACTTAACCTAGGAAAAAGAGGCAGCATTACAAATTATTATTTTTATTGAAGTTGTTCCTTAAATTAACAAAAGGATTC
The DNA here is from genome assembly GCA_002192655.3 of Mamestra configurata. Lineage (NCBI taxonomy): Eukaryota > Metazoa > Arthropoda > Insecta > Lepidoptera > Noctuidae > Mamestra > Mamestra configurata. The sequence continues at coordinate 11,678 of NDFZ01003353.1, read as the reverse complement.
GTTTCGTTAATCTCTGGTCTCGATATCGAGATGTTACAAATATTATAAAGCATTACTAGTGAGCGATAGTCAGGCTGCTTACAAACGGGCGCGTTCCGAGCATATATACATCGTACAAACGTAGCCGCTTATTGCTCTCCAGCTATACAATCGCCTCATGAATATAAAACGAAGTGGCCGTGAAGTGTTACTTGCAGTTCAGAGACCAAAGTTTGGTCAATAGAGCAATGTTAGTTAAGAAAAGCATCAGTCATTGAAATATGTACAGAAGAATCAAGTCCAATTCATCTTCAGTTTGTTTAAAATACGTTATAATTTATAGTAAAATTGATAGACAGGCACAGAGTATATTATTGCGTTTGGGCGGCTACGTTTTGACATTTATATGAGAAGCATACGCGAGTGGAAGCGAGCCGAGCGGCGGCGAGCGTGCGCGCGCGCCGCTCAGTCGATGTACTGCGCCAGCCAGCGGAAGCCTTCGCCGTAGCCCTGGCGCTTCAGCACCGAGCACATGAACAGCTCCAGGGGCCGCCCGGGCAGCTCTGATCTGGATACCTTGCCCTGAAACAACATATTACACATTACTAACCAATAAATAACAAATATCTCGTGGATTTTGGACTAGCCAAAACAGATAGTATAGATAATTAATATCATGTAATTTCTATATCAGTGTACCCTTAATCGCTTTTATAAACTCGTCTTATTGCAGGTTCCGGCAATAAGTCTGGTTTATGAACATTCAAATAACTAAATAAACCTTGGCAATACTAAGACAAACCAACTAAATGGTATCAAGTAGATATTGGTGTATGCTAATATCATTAAGTAGGCTTGAGTTGTTATAAATGCAATATCATGGTGAATTATAACAATCACAAGTATCACACAGCAACCTGTATGTAGGTAGGTAGCTGGGTGATACTTATCGTTTTAATGAACAATTATAGTAAAAGTACAAATAAAGCATTGATTTTTATGAACAGTCATTTTAAGTTCATTTGATTTTTCAGCGATCCATGACTGACAGAAATATAAATTTTATTNAACAATTATAGTAAAAGTACAAATAAAGCATTGATTTTTATGAACAGTCATTTTAAGTTCATTTGTTTTTTTAGCGATCCATGACTGACAGAAATATAAATTTTATTGCATTGTGCGTTTTTAGTGCTTATCTCAATTACATTAGAAACACAAATTAAAACCGTAGGGAACCACTTCTTTTGCAAGTAATAATCGCAAGTCAACATGACTTGTTAAAAAATTACGAGTTGATAAATAAATAACGAACACGCTCGTGCATTTGCTAAGCGATAATAAATAGTAGATAGTAGGAGGGGACAAGGTCTACAGTAGTTTGGTTTTATGTTAGGAAAGATGGTATCATTACGTTACATGTGAAAACTGACTGATAGTGGGCACTGTTATCAATGTGACTATGCTAAAATTAGAATATTGCAGCACAAAGATTAATGTCCATACAACAAGATATTGAGATCTTAAGGAAAGGTAAGAGAATTACAGTTCAGTAAAATGAACAGGACAGAACATTTGGCGAGGGCCGCATAAAAAATATCTGATGATAAGAATTTTGTAAATTGGGTCAGTTGGTTGTATGCTAATTTTAAACAGGATGATAGTATGAAGTAATGAATAACTTAACATTTAATTATGCTGTTCTTCCACATATTAAATAAGTGAAATGATGCTTCAGGTTGTTGCTTAATTAGTTTAGGCTTAACGGCCTATTGGAAAAACTTTTGTGAAATGCCTATATGTAAACTCTAACAGGGATACATTTTTGAGGCCTAGTTTCTGAGATATTTCGACACGAGTTTAGTTACTTTGAGTCACTGAACTCTCATAATATATTTTTGTATACTCAGACCAAAAGAAAGATTAGATAGAAACACAGACAGTTTTGTAATCTTTCTTACAATAAGATTAGTTTATCAAATCAATAGCTATAGCATGTTTATCTAACAATCGTAGAAACTGGACACATCTGAATCAAAGCAGATAAGCATGAGTGACGAACCTTTCCAGTAGTCTGTTGGTACAAGTTGAAGAACTGACGGAGCTCATCTTCACTGGCAGCGCCGGGTTTGTCGATCTTGTTGCCGAGGATGAGCACGGGGCAGTTGCTGAGCGTCTCGTCGGTGAGCAGCGAGTCCAGCTCGGCCTTGGACTCTGGCAGGCGCGCGCGGTCGCATGCGTCCACCAGGAACACGATGGCGTCCACCGCGGGGAAGTAGTCACGCCATACTCGCCGCGCCTGTTGATGCCCGCCGAGGTCGAACGTCGTGAAGCGCATACTGCCTATTGACAGTTCTTCCGACGCTGTGGAATGAAGAACATGAGTATGTAGACATCGAGATTGCATAATTATGCTGGCTACTGCCACCAGCCACCCTAGGCATCAGGATCGAATAAAGTAGCATGCGGTTGGAGCCTATATTCAGCAGTGGACGGCTAAAGGCTAATTATGATGATCATAATTGCAAAAGACCATGCCATAAAGCTTGAAAAATCTTTCAATATTAAAAGCAAAACCGGACACGAGGTTTTTGAACTACTGTTACTTATAATTTTTCGGGTGGGGCACTACAGAAAAGTTATGAATGATCAGCCCACGCCCCGCATTATTGACTCCAGAGACCTTAGTGCCCGTTTTATAACGTTCTCGATCGCGTTAACGTAAACGTCAATTTGTATTTAAATTGAAACTGAATAAGCGCTGTCTCCTCTATTGACTACGGAAACCTAAAAACTCGCACTAAGCCGTCCGAATACGGCCTCAATGAAGTTGCGTTGAAGTATATTAGTCCAGTACAGATATACCAAAAACCTCTGCAGAAGTTTATTTATTATTCAATGGATTTAAGTCTGTTTTAATGAGAATCTTAAATATATAGATAAATAGATAGATAATGTTACCTACTGTGATCTTTTTATTTTAATCACGTCAATTGACTTTAAATTGCGTCTAAAGTAAAAACTTAATAATTGAGGTGAGGTGTACAAACGCTAGTACATCAAGCTACAACAATCTGCCAAATTTCTTTAATAGATTTTCAATTTTATCGCTACAACATTAGGTTCAAGGTTGATTGGGTAAATTTGACAGTTTCGGGTAGCTTGATGTGGTGGCGTCTGTACAATAAGGTATATAATAAACTAGTTGCCGCCCGCGGCTCCACCCCGTGATTGTCGAAAATTATCCCAAGGGAACATATTCCCGGGATTAAAGTATCCTGTGTTATTCCAGACTATAATCTACCACTGTGCCAAATTTCATGAAAAACCATTCAGTAGTTTTTGCGTGAAAGAGTAACAAACATCCATCCATCCATCAATCCTTACAAACTTTCGCGTTTATATTATTAGTAGGATAATGAAGTAGTGTCGCTGATGCTGATGATAGGATTGATTAGCCGTGAGTGTGTTTTGCTGAGCAACATTCTTGCTGCTTTTGTTGCGAGCGCGACAGAACTAGCTTCATCTATTTGATTGACAGACCTTGACAATTCAAGTGCCTGTAACTGGTCTATTTGAAATAGAAGATTGAATTAAACTCAAAAATTTACGTATTTTGCCGTGGAAGTAACTATAGGTCGTGAAGTTTGATATCTGATATCACTGTGTTGTTTATTTATTTTTTATTATCATGCAACAGTATATTTAATTTTGCAGTATATGACCTACTTTTCTTGGCAGTTTATTGATATTTGCTTGCACCTTATTCCACTATATTAATTAATAAGTACTTGGTGTTCATTAATTACAAGTATGTAAAGTAACTACCAAGAGTTTCCATGATAAAATGATAATAGACACTCACATACTGTCGAATGCAATATTTGTTTTATCAAGTAGGATGCAATAATGTGACATAACCAGGAAAATGATAAAAACAAACAAAATGTGGTAGCTAGCTAGCACTAGGGGTACCAATACCTACGCAATCTGGTAAGGAAACGCACTAGTGATAAACATCACAAGCTATGGGTTGACCATAGTGAGTGTAGGCAGGCCAAAGAGGCGCTTCCCTCTATTGATGGCCGTTTCACGAAAAAAGCCCTAAGACTTACTAAACAGCAGTTGCGTACAGTCACAGCCGTCACAAGTGGCCATGGGTCTTTGCAGAGCCTGCTTGGAGGAGGACGAGACAGCAGCACACCTGCTACTAAGCTGCCCGGTATTCACGGATTACAGGGCTAAGTACTTCGGTAACCCAGGTACCCTTTGTGAGATAGTTAGTAACACCAAGGCGTTGCTGGCCTTCCTTAGAGAGCTGGGGTGGATCGAATGACACATTTGTCCCACCTGCACCCAAAATATGTGCTTAGTCGTGGAGTTGCGGAAACCAGCCCGAGTTACATACATAGTTACATAGGGGTCCAATTGTGTAAATGATGGTGAATATTATTAAGTAAATGAAATAGCAACATTTCACAAAATGGATAATTCTATGATCTGACTACAACATGTCCATAATATTGTTCTTACAATTTACGTAGTATTATTTTTAGAAACGTCATAATTATGCTGGTCTGCATGACGCTACCTTTAATATTTGTAGCGTCATGCAGACCAGCATAATTATGACGATTCTAAAAATAACCTTTAATATTTGTTAAAAATAATTGATTCAAACAGGAAATTGGACTGCTAAGCAACCTTGGAGGCACCTTATTATAATAAAAATTGAAGACCACTTTTCTGGCAGATTAAAACTTGTTTGACATTAAGTACAAACATTATTATTTCAGCATTGTCAATAGTATTTATGTTAAACAAACATGTACATGAATGTGAATACTGTATTATAGAAAACTGTTAATGCAACTTTTTATGAGTATTCAATATTCATGTTCTATAAAAATTTAGATGCCCTTGTAAGACAAATGATAAATAAAAGTTTTAAATAAACTTTTTCCTTTCATTATTGTAAGTGCATAGAATAGAATAGAATAGAATACTCTTTATTATGTACACCATATACGTTACAGAAAAGATAGATGAAGAAAAACATTACATAGGGTGCATATGTGAGATCCAAATAATTATTTCGCTCTCATGCTTTTTTTTTTTAATTTTTTTATTTAATATGGGTTTGCTCTTGACTCTAGTCTATGTCATAGATGACAATGACTTTTACTCCAATGCAAATTCAAACTAAATTAATCATACATAGAATGATCTTGAAAGAAGAACATAGAATTCATGAATGCCCAAGGTTCACTAGTCAGTCTTATTTTTCCATTTACCTTCCTCATTAGTTCAAATTATTACCCAGATTTACAACCAGAAAGCAATTCTTAGGACTTAAAAAAACTTCTCATGTTTTAAGAAAAACTATCTTGGTCTTACAAAAGGATCTGACTGAATAATTGATTAAAGTTCTATTTTTTATGTTTCATTGGGCTGATCATCTACTGATCTGTATGGTGTCAGATGTAAAAAAATAGCACAAACCCATTACTGCCCGTGGGTGTCGTAAGAAGCAACTAAGGTACTCACCAGAGAATGGGCAGCAACATTCTCTGTGCTTCTGTGCATTTTAACAGCTACACTGTGATCACCAACCCGCTTGCCAAGCGTGGTGATTATGGCAAATCTGCCCCCGCTGGGAGAGGCCTGCGTCCAGCAGTGGACATCTTTCGACTGGTATGATGATGGTGAAGATCATCTACTTATTGGTGTTTTTCTAGTTTCAAAACCTTTTTTTACTCACTAGTCTGTGATAATAACCTGTGGCAATGAGCCCTTAGTCTATGTAGATTGCTAGACATCTAGCAGAGGACTGAATACTTACTGGGATGCAATGTGGGTACATGCTGCGCCAATCTGTCATCCTTTAGCATGTGCAGGAGTGTGGTCTTGCCAGCATTATCCAAGCCCAAGAACAGTAGCTTGCCTGATTTCTTCCACAAACCTGTTGGACAACCAACCTCATTAATTACCTCATACTCATTATTTATGATTGCATACCATTCTTAAAATGCAATATTTAATTATTTTACATCATTGTTCTTCATAACTTATCATTACATAATACAGTACTTGACTATGAATAAAGATGACTTAAATTTTGGTTCAGGAAGTAATAATTATGACAGCTTAAAAAGGCTAAGGATTGTTTGTAGGTCAGCATGTCAAGCTCATTGCTAGCAACCTTCATGTTTTCATCACTTAGTAATAGANGATGACTTAAATTTTGGTTCAGGAAGTAATAATTATGACAGCTTAAAAAGGCTAAGGATTGTTTGGGTCAGCATGTCAAGCTCATTGCTAGCAACCTTCATGTTTTCATCACTTAGTAATAGTTGCTATGTTTGTACTTCAATTGTCTATGGATTATTTACAACTGTTGCAAGTTTCTCTGTGTTAAGCTGTAATTGAACTAAAAATATTTATTACTAGAACTATTGTTGTATGCACATATGGATACACTTATTTGATTTGTCTATGATAGATAATAATCAAACCTTATTTATTAATAACATTATTCAACATATGTAATAATGTGCCCTTGATATTTATAATGTTTACTACTAGGCTGATAGTCCTTTAAAATTACCACTATAATAAATAACTGATTGGGAACATAAAGTTATTTGTTTCCCAAAAACAATTAGCATCAGTAAATTAGTAAGTTTGATAGTAAGCTTGCATTACTATCTAAGGAAATTAATTATTAGACTGCTATTTCATACAGCTATAATCTTATGATTGTATTGTCAGAATTCTGGTTAATGACTATTTGAAGACACCAATAAAGTCTAATAAGAATAGTACTCACCAAGGAACCCAAGAACGCCAGTGAACCAATCCAAGATAAACATTTTGAATCTGGAACGTAGGAAATGAGATTATTTCAGGACATCTCCGCCTTCATCACAAAGAAGAACGTATCAACGTATGGGATGAGTAATGACTTGCAAATCTTTTTGTCATCAATTACGTCGTAGTAACCAGTAGTGGAATATCACTCAGTAATGCCACAGCACATCACACATGCCGTCAAACTCGTTGAGACATCGAAAACGTAGTATGAATACAATATCGAATTGAGTAACATGAATGACAGAACGTCATTCGCGTACTTGAAACTTCGAACTTGAATTACACTAAAAGGCAAATGAAATACTCACTTTTTAAAATTGAACTAGATTAACTAATGCTAAAAGGAAGTTTATCACAATATTTCACACTTATTTGCAATATGTTACGTCGCTAAAACCGACGATTTTTCTCGGCAACGAATATGCGATGAAATATGAATCTGTTGGCAATGACGTACGCTATTTCCGGATGTTGTCACATTGCTTTATGGGTGTGATCATAAATTAAATAATTTACAACTTTTTATTTATTCTGTAATTTTCTTACTCGTAACTTTAAAAAAATTAGTTGTAGTAAAATATTTTATTGAATGGATAGTCTCAACAAGATTAAAAAAATATCACCCCTATTGAAAGTGGCTAATAGATCAGCTGAATCTCGTAGGCTTTTTTTTTCAAATTTGTTGTTCGCTTGAAAAAAAACTTTTTTTTTGCACATAGAACATTGTGAGCATTGCAAAACACTAATATAACCGTAGAGGGAGTATAGTAAATTCTCTGTCTACGAATATAACTTATTATTACGAACGCAACAATGAGTATGTTGCCATACTTAAAATTAATGATTATGTGGTATTTATTTTAAGAAAAGAAAAAAATATTACCAAGTGATTTACCCATTCATTAAAAGGAAAATTAACTATAATTTCACACATATATAAAATAGTTATGCTGTATGGTTACAAATATTTTTTTTTTGTTTTTTTCGAAATGTGGTGAATAGTTCAGTTTTTACCCTTAACTGCTGGCAACATTCACATCCGGATTTCTTTCTAGTTTTTGACAGCTTTCAAAGCTAAAGGTATCTTCAAGTTTTATTAAAAAATGCTATAATTTGAACGATTTAAAGAGAAATAATCCCTTTTGGGAATGGTTAAATCCCTCACATAATATCTATTTCCCTGTTCGCGGCAAACAGTGTGTGGATTACTCTGATATTTAAGGTTACAAAAGTGGTTCTGAAGACAGTGTTGTTATTTTCAGGCTGAGCCATGGCACCGAGGAAAAACAAAGTAGCGAAAGAGGAGGTCCAGGTAACTCTGGGCCCTCAGCACTTGGTGGGCGAAACAGTGTTCGGTGTGGCTCACATTTTTGCCTCTTTCAACGACACATTCGTACACGTTACCGACTTGTCTGGCCGGGAAACCATCGCCCGTGTCACCGGTGGCATGAAGGTGAAGGCTGACCGTGACGAGGCCTCTCCCTACGCCGCTATGTTGGCCGCTCAGGTTTGTTTACCATATTCGTCTTGTGATAATAGCAATAATTTATGAAAACATTTTTAGGTTATGTCAGTATTTGGGTGATTAGAATCGTTCAGACAGTGGAACTTTTCCATTCTCTTGTCAAATTGTCCCCCTATTGAGTTGTTATCATTGGACATGATAGTAAAACTCTAATTTCTTACTGAGGCCCCTAATTTCAAACTATGTACTTACTTTTATCACTAACTTTGTTTGTTATGTATTTCCAGGACGTTGCTGAGAAGTGCAAGACTCTTGGCATCACTGCCCTGCACATCAAACTGCGTGCCACTGGTGGCAACAAAACCAAGACTCCTGGACCTGGTGCTCAGTCAGCACTCCGTGCTCTTGCTCGTTCCAGCATGAAGATTGGCCGCATTGAGGATGTTACCCCTGTGCCCTCTGATTCTACTCGCAGGAAGGGTGGCCGAAGAGGTCGCAGGTTGTAATCTGGTAGTTGTTTAAGCATACTGTGGACTTTGAATAAAGGAGTTTGCAGTATTTCAGTATTTTATTCTGTTTATTTTGTCACCCTTGCATCTCCCAATCAGTAAGATTGAATATTTCTTTGCTTATATATTATACAAGTGGCCCGCTCCAGCTTTGCCTGAATGTATATTTTTTTCCAAAATTTTTTTTCATAAGGACCCTCTGGATATAACTAACACAACAAAAAAAGAATTAGTGAAATTGGTCGTCGCTCATGCGTGATGCCGTGAGCAAGGGAAATGGGAATTCATTTTTATATATCGCACCTTTAAAGTAAAACCGTTACTAAACGAAAATTTTCATGATTTGAGGTATCAATGCCATCTATCAAAAACTGACTATTTTCTAATATTGGCTCCCCTATAAGATTTCGTTTAGTAACGGTTTTACTTTAAAGGTGCGATATATAGATTACCCAACTAGGGGTCATGTCCCTTCCTTCTGCTACCTAACTTCATGCATCTTGACAAACATGGAACACCTTTGTCAATTACCATCATCATTATTCAATCCATGCTTATAAAACCTATCTCCACCAAGTATGTACCTACAACACAAACATGAACATGCAACAAGTCCACAAACATATTACATGAAATCAAGCTCATTTCTGATGGAAGCAACAACTAGTTGCACCACCAAAGCCTTTGATTTATCTTTGTTGGTATTGTCATAGCTGGGCACCGTTAATGAAATAGTTAACTTCGTTAATCGCTAATCCGTTATTTAAAATGTTAACTTCGTTAAACGTTAAATCGTTACATTTTGGAAGATTTAACGCAAGTTAATCGTTAAATCGTTAATCCGTTAGCACGTGAAAAAATACCTTTTTTATATCGTTGCGTTAGTGATCTACTTATAAAACTGTTTGTTTGGGTTCTGGAAATTTGGAATTCGTGTTTAATAATTGGAATGTGTCATCATCTGGCATAGTGTAGATATTCCCCTTCATGAACATTAAAATGTTCAAGTTCTCCTCTGAAAGCGAAGCTCGTTTCGTCGTTAAAATATCTTTGCCCGTGGAAAAAACCGTTCAACTGCAACGTTTGAGGGTATAGCAGTAAGTATTATATTTAATAAACAGATTTATGAATATCTGAAATCGTTGAACGAGTCTTTAGATTTCATGTCTAGCCACATTTTGAGCGTTACTTTTTCAAGGTTTTTCTTTAGACTAAGTGACAGAATTAAAAAAGTCTTCCTCATCATCGTCGTTGTTACTCGCGTTGCTGCCTCCGCCACTTAGACTATCTCTGTCCTTCGAACTTTCGGCTGCTTCTTGTCGTTATACCTCTTCGCGGCGCGGCTCGGGGCATGCGGAATATTTTCATAAATAGTAGGTACTAGATTAACGATTAACGGATTTGGGGAAATTTAACGGAAGTTAACGAGTCCGTTAACATTTTGTAAAGTTAACTGAAAAGTTAATCCGTTAGTCAAAATGTTAACTTCGTTAATTAACGATTAACGGATTAACGAGTTAATGCCCAGCTATGGGTATTGTTACAAAACAATAGCAATAAAGAAATCAAAGGATTTGAGAGAAGTTGTGAATTAGGTATAATGATCAGATGTGTTGCTGAGTAACTAGCACTGATCTTGATACACTAACATTTGATATAATTTATTTCTGAAGGTTTATGAATCGTAAAAGTGAAAAGCTTTGTAATTTTCTGTCTCACTCATATCAAATCTAATAGAATTAAAATATTTTGAAACTTTATTTTGTATTACAAAACGTTCAACCCACGGGGGTATAATATCACGGGTTGGGCGAAGCTATAAGAGCGAGACCCCGGGGGGCTGTTCTGCTCGCCACCCCCTAAGGCCGCCTGGGTGTTACCATAGTAAAAGTTGTTCGTAATAAGTGCAAAGACCTGTTGAATGTACAGAAAAGATCATGTGAAGTCGGGGTGGAATGCTAGTACAAAACAAGCATCCTATTTTAGTTGCTGTCCGACCGAACTTTCGGTTTCGGCAAAAGATCCGCTTTCGGGTTAGGTTCGGTTTCGGCTGAAAGCAATATACATAGGATCGGGAGTGGGAGGATTTGCGTTGCGATCGGGCCGATCTAGAGATGGGATTTTACCCGGTAAAAACCCAAAAGTGGGTAAATTCTAGGGAAAATACCCGGGAAAATACCCGATTGGGAAAATATTCGGGTGTTTTAAAATTTAGCTTATGTAATGTTTAGATACACATACATTAAATAGTACATAGTTTTTAAACTTTATTACTACTAGTTAGAGCTTATATAAGTTGAAATGACGCACTCCACTACCACTTTTACGTAAACAAGCTTTAAAGAATGACTTAGATAAGCTTTAACGCTAGTTAGTTAAGACAAGTTTGTAATTTCTTAGAACCTGTAACATTTATATCAAGCTATTGGCGACCAATAAACCGCTCGAAACTACCTGCCCCCACCCCGGGAGCACGTACTTTCGAGCCGGACAATAGCCAGTACCTAGTAGTTGTCACATAAGTGATCTTTCACAAGTTGTTTTGGCTTCATACCGTGGGCACTTGTGTTAGTTTCTTTGATTTATTGACGACCTGGATTTTGTTTTGTGGACTTTTGATATTATAGTGATTAAATACGTGATATACTTCGGATTGATAACTAGTGCTATCCTTACGGACTTCGATACCTACTGCATCCCATCAACATAAATAAACCGGTAAGTTTGAGCTTATTAGAAATGTAGAATACTTTAAATAATCTGTTTGCTTCTGTTCTTACAATTAAATTTTTTTTTTTCTTTTTGCATTAGATCACACCATGCCCAGAAAGAAAAATAACGATGTATGGGAA
>NDFZ01003352.1:0-26944 GCA_002192655.3 Mamestra configurata | reverse complement strand
AAATTTTAACACAGCGTTCAGTACGTCTAACCAAAGATATCCAAGCAAAAAAAAACACTGATTGAAGTGGTTTTATTTTGACTTACTAGAATAAATTACCCCGGCATACTAGAATAAACACATCCATTATGGGAAGGTACTTGACGTGGTCACGTGCGACTGCATATTTGTAATATCAGAATGATGAAATAACAAAGACATGGATATGTTAATGCATTGGGGAACCAACGTTTTTAGTGTATTTGCGTGAGCAGCTTTTTTTTCTTGTAAGTCTCTAATGCAACATATTATTTTTTTACTGTTGTCCTTATTTTGGTGGTCTGAATGATTTCTAAAAGTTTGTCCATCTATTTTAATGGGATCTCTAAACGACGCATTAAAAAAAATAAAAATCTAAAAAAAATAAGAGCCTGTGATAAACGGAGACAACACTAATTATTGTGTTTGACGTCAAATTCGACGTCGTTGTGTTTGGCGTCGCAAATTTTCGCCATTCAGTTCAAACGACGTTTTGCATGAAAAGGATAACTTTAAAACTTGTCTATTTTTCCAAAGATTTTTTTTTCACAAATATATTTTTTACGGTTATTCATTCTTGCAGTCATCAGCTGCCTAGTCTTTTGGCAACTATAGTCGATATACTAGAAGCCGACCCTCCTAGTACTTATATGTATTTTTTATATCCGTAAAATACTTAATTCTGTTTGTATTAACAACAATTAANAGTACTTATATGTATTTTTTATATCCGTAAAATACTTAATTCTGTTTGTATTAACAACAATTAATGTGTCAAAAGTACCTATTGGTAGTTCTATTTTGATTTTACAATACTGATTAGTCCGAGAATGTACCTCCAAAATATAATTGTTTAACCAAAGATATTTGTGAAAACAAAAACTATATGTTTAAAATTACCTAGTTACACTAAATACTGATTTATGCAAACATTTAACTTGCCTCTCTCTTCTTCGACTTTGTTACAATGTCTGTAAGATTCTATAAATATTTTATTAACTAATTAGGTAGGTACGTGTGCAGTGATGACGGCTAACACACAAGAATCGCTAATTCTTGGAGTTTCTTCCTTCATCCAAGTTACTAATTCCATCACATTAACTATTCAGTGAGCTCCTTAACATGTGAGAATATTTAATTGTGGATTAGCTTCCTATATAGTACCTACCAACGAAACAATGATTTGAAAAGGTGAAGAAATTAATCAAAAAGTATCTAATAAAAAATTTGGGTCTTAACACAGGGAATAACCGTTCTTTTTTCGAACCTGTTTTTACCATGATAACTTGGAATTTTAACATTCAAATTAATTTACTTTAAATCGTGATATTCTATTTTAAAATCAGTTTTTCAGTCTACGTATCAACAATGACGTACCTACGGACTTGAAAGAAAATATGACAAATAAAAATACCAGTCATCTAATCGCCATTTGGTAGCCAAGGACTTACCAAAACACTGTTCAAAAAACTGTTTTACGATACTCAGCTACTCCGGAGGTATAATAATAATAATTCAAACCACGAACTAACTAAGAGACTACCCAAGAAGCCAATCCGCAATAATTTTCACTCAAATCTGACATTAACATGACCGATATTCCACTTCGAATTTGCATGTCCTATCCTTTGAATAAATTAGGAGCACCTGCCCCAAGGTACCTCTATGAATATGTAAGACAATGGCTTTCAAATCTTAGCCTCCAATTAGGAGGGGTCATTAAACCCTTAGTTAATTACATCTGCGGAACGGAGACGAATGGCGAATGTATGCGGCGCACAGATTACGTGGGTATTGACTATGAAACCTAATGCCCTGGCTTCGGTCGGACATTTGAGGAGTTAGTTTGTGTTAAGGTAAGTGTTATGTGGTTTCCGTATGTGGTTCAGTTTCAGGTGTCGGGTAGTTGGTTATGTTCAGGCGAATTTAGTCTTGAGAAAACTGACTGATTGTGTGATATTTAAGACATCACATCCCCTACGCGAAGCCTCTATTTGTATATCACAATTTATCGGAACCAAAAAATGGGGCTCAAATAAGCCTCTAATGTTGTTTTTTTTATTGTGGTGTTCCTATAACTCTTAAAGCCCAAAAAGAGGTTTTTTTTAACAAAATACAATAGCATAACTTACTCGTACGCTAAAGAAAACTTTAAAATAAGAGTAATTTCTGCTACTACCTACCAAGTCTTCAAAATCATAATATTTGCGGCAACATGCAGCAGATTAGCGAGTGTCCAGTTTAGTGGCAGCCCGGCTGGCACTTAGCCGCCGGTCAACTTAATCCGTTTATATCGTTTAATCGACTAGCCTCGCCGCCACGTCGATACGGCTACCACTTCAACCGATACTCTACCCACATATATAGAATATCTGTAACCGAATAACCCTGTGACGAGATAAAGTGTGCTCCTATTAATTTGCAGCCGCTAACGAACATCGGGTTAGGTAGATTGGGAGGCTGAAAATAAAAGGTTTTTTTTTTGTTCACTATTTTATTTTGATGCTGGAAGGCCTATAAATATTGGTTGAATCTTGTTAAATAAAATTGGAAATCGGGAATCAAAATCTGTGTGCAAAAACATAGAATCATAAAACAGGATAAATGATCATCGCATTGAGCTGCGTCCTTTAGCAGCAAACTATCCATTTTCTGAAAAAAGTAACTATTTTGTGTCACCTACACTAAAAGCATCAAGAAACCGCAAACATCATACGATTTTTAATAAAAACAGGTATTTTCAGCACCGTACAGTCGAACTCAAAAGCGCGTGCTAAACAAGATAACTTAGCGTCGTGCATTTTATAACGAGCTAATTATTCCGGCGTGTGAGCACGTCGAGTGTTGCCATAAATATCCAACGCAAACACGGTATTAGCACCGGTCACGCTGCACCTTGTTTGACTACGGCCTAAAACAACATGCGTTTGCGACCGCCGACTAAATTTGTTACTGCCGGTCATTCGCTGACTCAGTGACCGCTACTGTACTAGCGGGGAGAACGGCCTTACCTTGCAATACACGGAAGGCTGGAGTACGTTTTAGTTTTACTACTGTACTGGATAGAAATAGGTACTTTAAGGTTTGAAATAAAAAAAAGTTCCTACTTGGTTCTAACTTATTTTTCTCTCTCTTATTAACATGAATAATTAACCAAACAACAATAAATAAACAAGGATGTGCAAATAAACAAAATAATAAACTTAAAGCTTGACAAAATAAGACCAATACGCAGATATTTAATAAGCCCGTAATATTCGACAGCTTCAATCGCTTTTATTTTTCAATATTTTAAATTCTTGTTTAACTCTTTTATCCCCGACTGTACGGATACGTGACTAAGCTTAAACAGCACGGGAAGCCGAAATACTTTTTATTTAAAATAATATTTTATTCGTCAATTAAAAACAACATAATAATTTTATTCGTATAAAGATATTATTTTAGGAGATGTTAATCTGTTGTTCTTTGTTTATTTTCGTATAAATTTTACTAATTATATTTACCTATCTTCGCATATTTAACAAATGAAACGTCATAAATGTAAATAATTTATATTACAGCGGTTTGACTGTCGGTATGCGGTTTTTGGTTTCGATTCAGTAATTTATTAATCTGTCTACCCTATGCTGTTGGTAAATAAATAATAAGATTTATGGAATGTTAATCGATGGGCTATTTGCTATTTGCCTACCTCTGAATATTACTAGTAGCGGCTGTTTTAATTATTTACTATTATTTTGAAATGTTCTGTGATACTTAATTAGCATTCTGCATAAAGAGGTAGGTACATCAGTAACAACGTCCCGATTAAATCAATCCGTATCTCATTTTCACGCATTAGCTACCCAAATCGCGAGCCTCATCCCCATACACTTGGGTATTTAGGCACGTTACCAAACACGCATTTAAACGCAAACCACGCAAAACTTGGAATTCATAGCATCCGTCGATTTTAGCCTAATGTGCGTCATGTCAACATATTGTTTGTTAGGAGCGGCCCGTGGACACGGCCTAAGCAAACAGCCATTACTCTCGGCGCCGATCGCACGTGATCGCAGCCCCGGACAATTATATCGCGCCGGATCGTATCACGTCATGCGTGGCCTATCACTGTTTGGACATTAGCAGCCATTTGTAATAATCGTGTTTTATGAGAAATTCACGTTCGATTGTTTGATTTAACGGTTATTAGAGCTGTGTGAAAATTAGGACTTTGTTGAGCAAATAATGTTTTGTAATTGGGTTTGTTTATTTGGTGGCTAATCAACGGGATGAACTGACTTATTCAGTTCATCAAGTTGTTAGCCACCAAATAATTGTAATTATTATCTAGTTTTTTTTTAATACTCCAATAAATACACACTCGTAAATCCATCAGCAACTCCAACTAATGGCAACTAGGTACCTCGTAAGACGAGACGAAAATGCAACCTACAAAAATCTCTCATTATTAAATCAAACCATCAATAAACTCAATACCACACCCTGACAAGCTAACACCGGATCGAAAACCCGTCATTTCAGAAAATAATAAGGAGGTTGCACACTCATTTGGGATGCAGCAAGGTACCGTTGCCGTAGGCGACGAGTCAGTCCGAAGCCATCTGCGCCGGACCGACACGATCCAACGACACACGACGACACACGACAACACACGACGCGCACCGAATGACTGATCGTCCGTACGTGCTGGCTAGATGCACCAGTGTTTACAGTCCCAGGCGGAAAACATTCTAGTACTGTCGTTAACATAATGCTTGCGAGCTGGTAGACTTACAAACGTGATTTTGAAATGGACGAGGATTTAAGTGTTAGATCTGCTAACGTTATTTGTATAAAGTATGAAATAATGGTAAGCTAACAGCGATTTCTGACGTTTGACATCAGAAGAAGACAGATAAGGTAAGTTAACCTGTTTTTAAATCAAGAATAAAAAGGATACTTCTAGACAAGCTCCATCGTCGACCACATCGCTTTCCATTAAGTGAGATTCTGGTCGAACGCGAGTCTATCTTACTACTTAAAACAAAAATTATAAAAATAATCATTATTGCTTTCTTTCTTTCATTTATCAATGATGATGAATGATGCAAGGAATGGATGGATTTT
Organism: Mamestra configurata; assembly: GCA_002192655.3. Lineage (NCBI taxonomy): Eukaryota > Metazoa > Arthropoda > Insecta > Lepidoptera > Noctuidae > Mamestra > Mamestra configurata. The sequence continues at coordinate 21,814 of NDFZ01003352.1, read as the reverse complement.
TGTTACGGAACGGCTTAACGGACGACGCCGCTGGCAGAAATTGTCAATAATAAAAAAAAAACTTGATGGAAATGAAACAGCTTTACTAATCGATTTAAAAAACAACTGCTTACCAAAAACATGTTTACCCACCTACTTAAAACGCTACACCCAATAATCCACTAAATAATAAAGTTAACAAACTAAAAAGTAGTCTGTCAAACACACGCCCGCCGCCGCCAGTATCCCCCGAGATGGTGTAACTTGTCCGAACTGACCCAAAACTTAACCAGTAAATACCGAAGCCGCTCGAACTATCAAAAACTTGAGCACTATTCCCACTTGTGACCGAATGTTGTTTACAACGGACGTAACTCAGCTGAGTACACTTTACTTGTTAACTTATACATTTATGGGCACATTAATTAAACGCACTTGTATTAGACCTGACTATCTTTATAGTAAACTAGCTTTTGCACGCAACTTCGTACGCGCTTAACCCGTTTTTTTCCCGTTCCCGTAGGAATTTCGGAAAATCCTCTTTCTTAGTGTCCCCCTACACTCCCCGAGGAACCTACATGCCAACGAACAATGGTCTCATGAAATCATTTAGTTTTAGTTTCAATTTAACGGTGAATGCACATGTGGAATTTAAAAAAGGCTTTAATTTGCTTTATTTTTATTAGCTAACACGACCACGGGTTTTCTTTAACCATCCACTCTTCCTTACCTAGTACGAAATCAATTCGAAGCTAAATGATTCAAGATACATCGACAAATTCAAAATCAACATCAAACCACCCAAACCAAATTCTTAGCAGACTACCTGTCAGGTTCGTAACTGCAAGACCAACAGATTGGCAAGTTCCAGCGAACTGTATCGCAGACTGAAGTAACAGATTCGTCGGTATTGCATGAGCCACGAGGCACGAGCCACTCCTAAATTCAATTAATCATAGTTGGGATTAGTTCCCCTTTGACGACCTGCAGGCCAGACGTGACTGTCTTGTAACCGGCTTTCGATAACTAATTATAATGATTGGAAGTTTCGGATACAGTTGTTTTGATAGAAACTGAAGTGTCATTTGGGGGTTTTTATCTTTGTCAAAATTCTTTGAATTTTTGTTCACACTAGGGAGATGAAAATGAGGAGGAAAACGGTGAATACATAATAATACAGTCATGATATCATAACATATATTATATATTAGATATTTACGTTCACAACCTAATGAATGAATTAAAAACATCAGTAATCACAATTCCAATAGTTGAATAAATAAACACTTATACATACATACTTAAAAAGAGCCCAAATTCAAGTCATACTACATCTGAGCAGTATCAATGGCAAAATGTAGGGAAATTATTGTTTGTTTCGACAGTTAGCGACTGTGATGTAAATGCGAACGTTCCTTAAAAAATACCCGTCTAATGTTAATTTATATTTAATAACGCTATAGACTAATATATTCCACTATCCCTCCTCGTCCACAAACTGAAATCCCTTTACAAAATAATAAAGCCACAAGTCCTGTCAAAATATGAGAGAGGGTATTCTCAAGATATCAGTAATAAATTCCCACCAATTACAAAGTTAGTGCAACTTCCGTTGGTCAGTACTCGAAAGGCCAACTAGTTAATTCGCAGCGTGCCCCGCCGGGAATCGAACTCCGGACGTCGGGTAAGTAGCAGATTTATTAAGAGGCTATTCCTAAATGCCAGTGGGGAGAACTTGGCTTTAAAATTAAATCACGCTTTAGTTTCGAACTAAGCCTTCTAAATTCAGCTTTGTCTGTTGCAGATACGGGTTCTCAATTTAACTGGTATTTACATTTGAATTGTGTAGGTTTACTGTTGTTGATTTTCTAATAGTTAATATTGTTTGGTGAAAGTGAGATAAGTAATTGAAAGAGTATTTTGTTATTCATTGAAATTATCCTGGTGAAAACTCAGTGTGTTTACACTTTAGCACGTGGTTGTGTAAAAATTATAAGCCGATTTTATTTAATTTTATAATAAAATAATAAGCATACTTATTTAACATTTTTAATAAGTACCCAGTGGCTTTTATTGATTGGTCAGTGAAAGACTTTCTCCAACAATGCTTCATACATTCGACACGACTTCCTCCACTTTGAATCATATGCGTACAGTCGTAGACAAACCATTTCCTCTCCTCTTTTTGACTTCGCCACGGTCGGCTGAAAACAGAAAATTTCCTCAAAGTATTTTTCAAATGCAACCCTTTATTCGCAGCAGACTTACAACAAATCAAAAGGCTAATAAAGAAACGCGAACAACTCTGGCAAAGTATTTCTTTCATCGGGAGCAAAGTTGCGAATCGGGTAAAGTTGCAAGTCGGGAATTTCCTGCGGGGAGAGGAGAGGGGGGAAGGGAACTGCCAACGACTTCCTTTACTACGTGTAACTGCAGTCAGACAAACGGGTTTGTCATACACTCTTTTGTATTTAGAAGTTGGTATCATTAGCTCGCGTCGTTACACGATTTTCTTTATAATAGGGGCCTGGGCCATTCTAGAATGAAACGAAGAGAAAATATACAAGACGAAAAGGAGTCTTTTAAAAATCCATGATTTATCTAGTAAAGTGCAGTTAAGTGGGACAGGTGTGGCTAAATGCCGTTTTTCAAAATTTTGAATCTTTTCTATTCGGAAATCGGAATGATTTATCTAGTACACATGGTAGCTGGGACAGGTCTACGTATAATCCCACGTCAAAACAAAATTTCGAAAAACCTAAAACTTGTAGCAATAACCTTTCGAAACATCACAATAGCATTTTGAATATCGCTCAAAATATCGCAGCGTTATGAGTTTATCAGTGAGTTAACTGGCAGAACTAAAACACAACAACTAGTAACAAGCGAACATTACATAAACAATCCCGGCTCAATATTGATTTCAGTTTAGCCAACAATATAATCTACCCCAATTTAACTAAAGTTCTGAGTTTCTGACAACGAGAATTGAATTGATTACCACTTACTTATTTATCTTAAATAATATGAAAAGGCTAGGCAGATGATGAAGATCTCTATTGTTGAGTTAGCTATTGTTTAGCAATTTATCGAAATACTAACTTTAACGCTATACAAAACAAAATACTCGGAAAAAACTTTTCATGATTACTACATCACTTTAATTATCACGTGCTTAGGTAATTAAATGTATTTTCTTCCTTTTCTCCAATGATATCAAGCGAAGAGAGAAAACATGATGATCATATATTCATCATTTATGCTGGAAAAATCTACTAAGATGTGAATATGATTGACCACAAATACATTCAAAAGAAAGTACATTTTTCCTGTCAATTTCAACCCATCACAGAAATTGTTGAGAGCAAAGCAAATATTAGTAACTACACATGCATAGCATATAAATCACTGTACACAAATAGATATCTAGTATGAATAATACATTGTTTCAGTTTAACTAAAACATTACTTGGAGCAGTCATCTCGACATTGTGACGCGGTAAGACAATGGTAGACGGTGACTTGTTATCTCAATATTAATTTCCTGAAAATGAATTTCAATGAGCAAACGTTGTCACTACTGGGTGACGTGAAAACAGAAGCGATGCTAACAAACTATATTTGTATTTGTTCGATCAATGCGATGACATTTCTACTATTATTATTCCGATGTAAAATTACCATCCCATCAATAGGTAATTTCCAGCTACTAACTATGTTACCAGTTTTTAATTAAGTAGCTCTGTCTCAGCGGGACGCTAATTTATGAAGAGTCAAAAACGAGTCGGCAAATACGAGTCGAACTCATTCCGTCCCATAAACCAAAAAATCCGGCTGCTTAGTTACCCTTTGCGTACAAAACCAAAGTAAGAAGGTTCTACACGACAAAAAGAATCACAATAATCATCATCTGCCTAGCCTTTTCCCAACTATATTGGGGTCGGCTTCCAGTCAAACCGGATTCAGCTGATTACCAGTATTTTTCGTGGAGCGACTGCCTACCAGACCTCCACAACCCATTAACTGAGTAACACGGTACTCCTTGGCAAGACTGGTGTCAGATTATCTGGCTTCTGACTATCCGTAACGACTGCCAAAGATCCACAAATGACAGCCGGGACCAATGGCTTAACGTGCTTGCCGAGGCACGGAGGAGTCTCGGTATGTAAAGATGGTCACCCATCTACAGACCAACCTCGGCAAGCGTTGCTTAACCTTGAAGATCGACCCGTGCGGCTGTTATAATTTAGCCACAGGTTCCTAAAAAAGAATCACAATAATATAGAAAGAAAATTAAAGTAAAAGAGCAATTATTTTAATATTGTATTACGTTCGAAAGCGTTTCCATGATGCCTAGGTATTGGAATAAAGAGATTTTATTTTTCACTATGTTTGATTGTACTTCTAATATTTTGAGAATATAATAATTCGAGAATATAATATTTTGCGAATATAATATTTTGCGAATGTAATAATATGAGAACAAAGGAACAAAACTAGTAAGTTTATTCACAAAAGTTTTCAGTACAACATTAGTTCAACGTTTATTTAAGAAAATTATATTTGATAAAATGTATCGCTTCTGAGTACATTTATATTTCGTGCTAAATATACGCCAACGCTCAGAAACCTCGACTCCATCAAACATCACGACTGCTATCTGCGAAGATGTCTTGAATCCATTCATCTCGGGCGTAACATCGACGTTCATCAAATGGACTTCAGTCTAGCGCTGGGATCAAGTTTCTAACTGATGCGGATTTAGACTCGGCAGACTGATATTGATTGACTTACGGTTCATATTGCTTGTGTTCAATATATCAATTATTAGTGCGATACAGAATAAAGGGAGTTATTGGAAGTAGGTTAGTGGGCGCTCTCCGTAAGTAATATTACGAATACGGAATGACGCATTCNCAGAATAAAGGGAGTTATTGGAAGTAGGTTAGTGGGCGCTCTCCGTAAGTAATATTACGAATACGTAAGGAATGACGCATTAAATTTTTTATTCGAAAAACTTTATTTCTATGAAGATATCACCTTGCCCCACCATGCACCTGCCATGTTTTATCTCTGCACCACCTTAAGTTCGACTGGTAGCAAATGCCTAAGGCTGCCTTTGTACATTGTATTTTACTTATTACAACTGTATTCTGAACTATTTTATTTATTTAACTTTAATCTATTATTATTTAACTTTATTTTATTTATCAAAAATTATTATTTACCTACTTCTTTTATTTCAGTATCACATTCAAAACCTCATAATTGCTTTATCTAGAAACTCTACTACTTGGACTTTATAAAACAAAAAGTCCTATTAACATTATTAATTCACTGGGATTGGTTGAAAAATGGTAGGACGGTTACGAGGTCGACTATACATACTCGTGCATTATAAGGCTAGTCCCGAAACCATACAAAAAAGATAACAGGAACATATATATGTTACAAAGTAGCTTCCCATGATCTATATTAATGGCCACATTCCCACCGTCTTCAGAGATTCTCCATTGTGTACTGCACTCAATCACAACCATGATATTACCTACTATGAATACACATCCTGCCGTGATACGTACACCTATAAATTGATGTGAGCGGCGTGGAGCGTGATTTGCCCTAATGAAAATCAAACTGGAGACGGTCAGGACATGCATACATTTAGATACCGGGACAGCCGAGTGATTAATTATACCTACACACATCTATGTTAATATTTATGTCAATTTGAAGGGTAGATGGAAGTCACAAGGCAGAAATCAGAAGTGTTGTTAATATTTTTCAGCGGGAAATGCGTAGTTAGTCATGTAATAAATTTATTTCAGCATATTAAAAATAGCAAATGAAGTCCGAATTTTCCCCTTCATAAAAGTGACATTTTAACAAAATCAGTTACCTCGAGCCGTCGGCGGCGCGTAGTTTTAATCCAAAAGTTAATATTTCAATATAGCATGTAGATGGAATCGTAAAATTCCCCAATATCGTTCACTTTATAACACTGTAAAAGGGAATACACACTCGACGTATAATCAAATACGCCCAACGTCAGAGAGTCGAGTTGAAATAGAATTTTTTCGCTCTTAAAAATTGCGATCACGTTTCTAATATAGTGAAAACAATATTCTAGTGACCGGGTGATTTCTGCACAGATGCTTGCCCTACCAATACTGTGTAGGTGGGGCAAACTTTTTCATAGCTTTGATATATGAGTGTCCCATAAAATATGGGGAAATAATTTTGGATACGTGCAAACTAATGCTAGTCAATTTTAATATAACTTCTTATATCGACTCTTCACGCTTGGTAGACACTTTTGTATGATATTCTGATTTAATATAATCTAATGTGTTTGGAATTTGTTCGCTCATGTTTGGTGTTTGATTTCTTGTGTGCGCGATAACGTCGCGGTATCGTAATTTGGAATCGCATACATCGACTGCGCTCGCGGTTTTAATGCGTGAAGGGGTCGTTCCAAACGCCATGTCGATCGAACGATATAAAAAAACACATTAATCTGCACTTATCTCAACGATATTATTTAATGACGCGTCATTTCGCGGTTATTTGTACTTTTTATGGAGGGAATAGATCGTGTTCGGAGATGCGTTTTTAGATAACACTCTTTATGTAGAACATTATATTATGCGTAAGTGAAATTTCATTATATGAAGCATGATCGTTCAGACTCGCAGTTTTATGGTGCTCGTTACTACCCTTACACATGTAGTAACAATTTTTATTGAACTGCTTTATGCTAAGTAGTAGATTGCCGTGTACCTGAATACTTCTGAATGAATAAATAGCAACAACATGCCTATTAAATATCTTCAAATGGAATAATAGTTTAACATAAACTATTTTCCTCGAGGACCGCAAAGTAAGCAACAAATATCGTTTATCACGCAATACGATTATTGTAGCTGAGTCCCCGGCAGCGGGTCGATTTGCATGAAATATAAAGGTGACCGCACACATAGTTTCCGTTGTTTATAGCGGTCAGTGAACGTGGTCGTTTTGTTCCTCGCCCCTTTGCATTCCTGTCTTCGTTCCTTTATTGTCTTACTTTCCGCTCATGACATCGGAATAATATATTTATGAAATAGATAAACAAAGGGAGGACAGCGAAATTGTAAATTAAATTGTCGAGCATGCGACTGTGCGCTCAAATGCTTGGAAGGACTTTTTTGTTTAGGAATTTAATGCAAAGGGAAGTTTATGATTGTTTGTTGCGAAATGAATGGTACTTTTGAAAGTATTTCATTTTATATTATCTGTCTATTTGCGTGGATTTAACTCTGTTCTTGGAACAGTGTAGTCGTAGATAGATAATTATATTATGACGTAAAGAAAAAAAAACTAACATAAGATTTTACTTAAACTTTTTAATGCACTAATCAATTGTGACTGACACCTATTAAAGTGTCAGTGTCACATTTTAAACTAGCGTTGAGTGTAATTCTGAGACAATACAATTTTGACAATGCTAAACAAATAAATACTAAATCGAGAAAGTAAACAAGCAGAAACTTTTATACATGTAACAAAAGTATAACTGAAGTTCACGTACCTATTTTTACCATGATTATTTCAAGAAAACTTTATTTTATTTTTTTAAATAACTTCAACGTCTGACTCACCACAAAAACCCGAGCGATATTCAAACATTGTTCAATATTCTATCTGTTCAATATTCTTCATTTCACATTTCACACCTCAATGACACCTTTTGTCTGCACCGTCTCGCTTTCATTATTCGATTATCATGGAGGACTGTCAATTGGCTGTCATATTGGGAACAATCGGCACTCGATCACACTCCTCTTTCTAATGAGGGACGACACACTGAAGTCCGAAGTGGAATTATTAAAAAACATTAGATGTGGGGCAAAGACTGTGATGGATGGACTCTTGAATCCGATCCATTTCAATTTAAACGTCCCGCTGTATAAAGGGTGAGTATCCCCAGAGTATGGTAATGTGTTTTAAGTCAGCCGTAGTCCGGTTCACTCTGACCAGTTTGTCTTAAAACGTACGTACGTTTTCGCGTAGAGATACGTTTATAATGTTGCAATAACGGTCGGAACATTACTCACACGTAACCAGGAGTGATGAGCTGATAAATCATATCTAGTCGCCGATTTATATCGCAATAAACGAGGAGGGATTGCGGCAGTAAATAAAAAGTACCACCAACTCTTTATGATGTTTTATATTTATGACTATTTAACATTTATGTCGTGTAGGTATCCCTTATTTTTTTAAATAGCTGAGCTTAGCTGGGCTGGGCTGCATTTAGAAAATACCTTCATTTACACAGGATGATGCTACGAGGCAGTAAGCTTACCGCGTAGCGGGTCTACGGCGTAGCGCGTCTACGGCGGAGCTACGAATACTAAAACCCAGCCCGTTAACTCAACTTCACTGTATAAAATAACCATCTGGGGAAACCACCGCTTATCCCTTAGAAAAACTCTCTTTGTGAGGATAACTCTACAGCCCCTCTTATGATATGTTTATGTACTTTGAGATTTTATGTGGACGTTCCAACGCCGAGCACGAATTTTATTGGGTTTATAGAATTTTATGGCGCCATATTCCATGCAGTGGCCGCTGTTTATCATTGTCTATTGATTTTGATGCGAATAGTGCCGGCGCTATGGTTAAACTGTCGTCGGTTAAGGACTACAGAGAATAATGAAGTGTGTGTGTAACAAATATGGTACAAAAATATCGTGCAGAACGTAAACAAAAATCTGTCAAACAAACGTTAACCCTGCTGAAGCTGAGGTAATCTGTGCGCAAAACTATGTTTGAAGCGAGCTTTAACAGTTTGACGGCGCACTTAATGTATTTATACCGGGCACCGGGCAGCGGCATCTGTGGCTAATGATATCGCTGGACCTGCACCCGCCCTCCCGACGCCACCTCACCCCCCTGAAGCTCCCGATAGGCCCCCATGACTCGGTCATTAGTTAAACACGCACAGCCGCCCGCATGTCGCAAGTTTATCTTTGGCTAAACTGTAGGTATGTGGACTCGATTAGCCCTTTGATCAAATAATCCGGCGATAAAATAGGGCTTCAGGAAATTAAATTACATTAAATGTCATTGTTCGGGTGCTCCGGCTGTGAAATGGTTTTATGTGGGGCAGGCCATCCGGCTTGAGCGTTTATATTGTGAGATGAGGCTGATAGCTGTGCCTAAGTCAATTAGAGATGTATTTTCTTGGAAGAATATTTTTTGATTTGGAAATAATAATAATTATCAGAGTGTAATTAAAATACGAATATGGATTGTGTAAATAGTCCTAAGATCCGTAGTTAAATATATTATCAAAATAATAATAATTATCAGAGTGTAATTAAAATGCGAATATGGATTGTGTAAATTGTCCTAAGATCCGTAGTTTTAAATACTGACATATTTTGTACTTCTATTTATTTTTAAATTGTTGGAATGGACATGTGTCTGAAATGATGATTAATTATTATAAAATTCGCCTTTAAAACGTTTGATTTCAGTTACCAAAAAAGCTTTCTAAAATATTATATTAATTGGTCAGCCCTTCAGCCAGAGTTACAAGCAATCCTTAATTTCGTCGAGCACGTCGAAACGTAAGGTGAAGTGGCGAAACTCGTGCGGAGGCCAGCCAGCCCGGGAGGGTCGAAGACACGCTCGTTACTCGCATGCGGCTGCAGATAACCCGGCTAGTTTAATTGGCGGTCACCTACACGCTACGTCTCATTCCTAGGGGCTTCCAACAAATCATTAAGACCACAGCGCTCCTGTAACTAGAGTTTCCGAGAAATTGTTAGCCTCCGGTTTATTTGGTCTTCTGATGTTGATTCTGGTGTTGATATTTTGATATACAGCCTGTTCCAGAAGTGCGTGGTCATATTTCAGGGTGATGTTGGGTAGCTGACTTACGTTAAGGAAACAATCATCATCTGCCTTACCTCGCACTAAGGGTGTTACCACACCAATCGATCGATTGGTGTGGTAGCTTTGGCTGATCGAGGAATACCGGGCGATAAACAAACGAAACCACACCAATTGATCAACGTTGGACAATTAGTGTGGTAGAAGTAAAAGCCATCGATCGACGTCGACTTATTAATTCTACCATCGATGAACGATCGATCGATTGGTGTAGTAGAAACTATCGATCGACGTCGACTAATCAATTCTACCATCGATCGACCGACGACTGATCGATTGGTAGCACCCTTAGGCCACTATAGTTTACCTATCCTCANTTATTAATTCTACCATCGATGAACGATCGATCGATTGGTGTAGTAGAAACTATCGATCGACGTCGACTAATCAATTCTACCATCGATCGACCGACGACTGATCGATTAGCACCCTTAGGCCACTATAGTTTAAATATCCTCGTGGAAAAAAGGCGTGAGTTTATGTATGAATGTTTTGCGTGTTAATAAATAGTATTGAAAATAAAGACTTTAATAGCGAACAAGTCGTTACTAAAACCTCTATGTGAACGTAAATAAGCATGCCAGCCCACAAAACAGTCACAAATTAGTCACATTGTTACAATACGGTAAATCATTTTTCATGTGTAAAGTGATATATGATAGAGAGATACTTCGATGAAAAACATCCTTTTCTTGTCAATGTTCCACGAACCTAATACTTCCATAACTTCAAACTCGTTTTGCTCAAAATCTTATCTGTTTGGGATGACAGTTATTGCTGATTTGCGTTCATGTGTTCATGTGCATAATGTTTATGAGTATTGTATCGTACTAATTTATAACACAAAGTATCATCATACGCCAAGCCTTTTCCCATTCAAGTCAAACCGGATTAAGCTGAATACCNCTTCAAACTCGTTTTGCTCAAAATCTTATCTGTTTGGGATGACAGTTATTGCTGATTTGCGTTCATGTGTTCATGTGCATAATGTTTATGAGTATTGTATCGTACTAATTTATAACACAAAGTATCATCATACGCCAAGCCTTTTCCCATTCAAGTGAAACCGGATTAAGCTGAATACCAGTATTTTACGTGGAGCGGCTGCCTACCAAACCCCCACAACCCATTAACTGGGTAACACGGTAGGTACTCCTTGGCAAGACTGGTGTCAGTTTTTTTTCCGTAACGCCTGCACAAAGATCTATAAATACAGCCGGGAGCTTAGCGTGTTTTCCGAGGCACGGAGGAATCTCGGTGTGTTAAGATGTGTCCCATCCACAGACCAACCGCGGCAGCCTTTGCTTAAACTTGAAAATCGACCCGTACGGCTGCTATTTATTATTTACTCACGACCGTAATATAGAGAGTACATTTTTTTTACAATTCAATGGCATGAAGCACTTGCACAGTCATTATTTAAAACCAACACAAACAAAAATAACCCAACAACTAAATCCGACCTTCACATTTAATTAACACTGCAAATCTAATCTGTCCCAACATTTATTTATAAAACAAAAGACAGTAAAAAGCCGCAGAGGGTGCACAGTAAACGTTCTTACTGGCAGAGGGCGGGAGTGTGGCGGTCACTCGATTAATACCAACATTAATCTCAACTGCCCCGTGGCAGGGGACCTTAATTTATGCCCTCGTTTTGACAATTGATGAGAAGGACATCGCGTAGATATTTTAAAGCAGACGCAGGTGAAGCGGAATTAAACTGTGATTACGGATGGGTCGGGTTGTACGATTAATTTATAAATTACATTGGTTACTATGTGAGAAAAGAGGCCGTTGCCCAGCAGTGGGACGGTCACGAGTTGTTATTATTAAATACTGGATTCTGCCAGCGTCCGCTTGCGTGAAATTCGTTTATATAACTTCAGTATAACGAAGCTGTTTTGTAAAATCGCTAGCCGTTGCGTAAAACGGCTGATTATACAATCCATCTGCGACATCTCCATACCGTTAAAAAGTCTTGTCTAAAAACTTGCAGTTTAAATTTTAAAAGATTTCTTGCCGAAACGAACTTCTGTTTCAAATCTATTACGCGGCGCATGCACAACACACCCATCGTATTATTTCTAGTGAAACTTGTATGACTGATTGGAAAATGGATGTTAAGCTGAGTACTGACCGGTGTTACGGGCCGTAATGTACATTACATTCCATTCGCAGCGATCATGTTATGTTACGCCGTGCCCTAAAATCCGTGTAAAACAAAACACATACGCAAATGTTCGTGCTTGTTTTCACGTACTGACTGCACGAAGGCTCGCTTTGTAACATGTTACATTACGCCCCGTAACACCGGTCAGTATCCACCTTAAAGTGTGTATATTATAGGTAGGGGCTCACAGATACTTAAAGCTTCAGGGAATATAGAATTGGCGTAGAATATTCTAGACTACATTCAATCACAACTTAGCTTTAGCTAGAACTAAATAAAGGCGGACATGCTGAGGCACTCGATTATACTCGGAAGTCTCGTGTACGTCATGGCATGTGTACCTAGCTTTTATTGACAGGTCCGCACTACCGCCTGTCGACTCTATGTCGAGCATCTATTCACAGTAACACAGGCATACAAATATCTATTCACAGAAACGCAGCTAGTCATTTCTAAAGAATGGTTTGCTATTTCATATAGGTATCCAAGAAAACAATACGTAGAAAGTTATCCAATGACTGCTTCGAAATCACACCAAAATACTCAACGCACTTTTTATAACCACGAATTTCCACTTCTCATTTTCAGATTATCGTGACTACAAATCCGTGCAAATTCCATTTAACTTCCAAATATTTGGAGGCAAATCGCCGGGTATACCCTAATGAGTGTTGGTGAACGGTCGGCGAGTCGGTCTGAAGTAAGGCATGCGTGAACGCGGCCTCTGCGCGTGACGTCACTGGTCGCCACCGACGGGAATATTAATTCAGTGCCGCGTCCTGCGACTAGCAACATCACTCGCACTCACTGCACTCACTCACTGCTAATTCCATAACTGAAACTGTCACGTCTAATAAGCAACATTCACGCATAAAAAATAATCTCACTTCAAAGTAGGTATACCCATAAATAAATACCAAATTGAATTATTAATCATTCGCTACCGCAACAGGAATATTTGTAATTTTATACATGTTTAGCAATTATTTGAACTGCACTAGTAATAGCTGCGGGCAAGCAATTATCATCAAAAACAAATTAAAGCCTCAACTATATTAATTTTGCGTCTAAAATTATAAATTCCTCGCTGACACAGAGGGTTCCGACCAAACTGATACGGAATAAATTTTCAACTTAATTTAACTAGACAAACACAAAGGACCGAATAAAGGGACCGACTTAATTTCAGTATTGAGGTGGAAACTAATGATAAGCTAGTTTGTTCAACTACACACACACAACTATGAATATAATAATAACTATAGAATATCGAAGTAAAAGTTGAATCTATTGCAGTATTTAGTTTGGGTTACACACTGATCATGTTACTTGTGCGTCGTCCTAGCCAACAACGCAAAAGTTAATAAACTCCATGTTTGTGCATGGCATTTAAATTTAAATTAAAAACAAAAGAACTTTAGAAGAAAAGCAAACAACTACTTCTTTCTATTTTCAAAAACTGCCGCATCTATAATCTCCGTAGCATCACACTCTGTGTTGGCGCACGCACCGACTGCGTCCCAAACTGCCGGCTCGTCCGATTTCGCGCTCCGCTATACTCGCACAGCTGTTGCTGTTCGCTCCTCTGAAAATCAACGCAAAAAGTTTAAAATATATTCTTTGAAGCGTTTCATACAAATAACAGTTAAATTTTGAATGTACGACACTCGTCACAAATGTACAAAACAGTAAAGTGGATCAGACCTACCCAAAAACGTTTTAGCAAAAAAGATTTTGTGATTATGTATGTGACTTACGCAACATGTCTTATTATTATTTTTTTTTTATTTTTTTTAATTAGCCTCCCATACAGATAGTTCCTAAAGCAAATTAAGTATCCATTGAGTATAAATGGAAACGGGTGTATAAAACTAATTTAATGTTTTGAGTATATTTCTCTGATATTTAATGCCTTTACATTTCTACTCACCGGCAAGTGGAGAAATGGAATGTATGCCGACAATCAGTTTGAAACTAATATCCACAGCAAAGCTTTGACGAATACCTCCGACCCCCTTGACGTCCTCGTCCCAACCATTCCTATAACCCAGACGATATTAATTCCCGAAACTACGAACTTCATCCTTTTATCTATTAAAAACGTACGGTACCTCAGTACCTCGGTATTGGTAAATCAAACAGGTGCTCACAGTCAAAGGTCATAATTTAATCAGCGTGGTCCCTCTGTGCATCGGATAGTCGCAGTTATTAAACCGCAGACGGCCATGTTCAATTTACAACGTAACCCCGCGGAAAATGTTGTGATTGTACACGTACCTGTGAATTTGTCGGCCATCATGATTTCTGCGGGTTTGACGTTAATAATGGACCGATTAGCCGTATGGGGGACCGCGGCACTCGATTTGAGAGATCTCTTGAAACTGATAATTAGAACGATGCATCAAACACACTAGTGATATGGAATGTGCGGTATTGCATCCCCGTCTTATTATTAAAATAAAAACCGGCCAAATGCGTCTCGGACCACACGCATTTGCACGGTTCCGTAGTCGCACGTCATAATTGCCGAGTTAGAATGGTGCTTTTTGATTGATTCTATGGTTATATTAATTGAGGTCACGGTTAAACGGTTAAAAACGTCTAAAACGGACCCACTTAGGAATTTATAGGTTGGTCGACTATTACTCGTTAACTTGTAAAGCCTACTTAGCTGTAATAGTTTTCCTTTTAAATTCGTTATAATTATATGCTACTACCTTGATTTTTTTCACATCTCCAAAAACAACCGCTTAGCTGGCAGACCACTGGGCCACTTGAATCTAACAAAAAATTGCAATAGGTGCTTTTAATATTTAGATGTAGCAATAGGATCCTTANTTAGCTGGCAGACCACTGGGCCACTTGAATCTAACAAAAAATTGCAATAGGTGCTTTTAATATTTCGGAATAGGATCCTTGGATGGAAAAATGGCACACCTTCAATACTTTTAAACGACCTATCCAACGACACCCCACACCATGAAATAAAAGAAAAATATCGCCACTTTACGTGTAGGTAAAAAAAAAATAATTCATGATTTATTTTGCCACTTTGTCGGCGTGATTAATATGTTTACCCTTAGGTACCAAATTCCAACTTTCAAGTGCTAAGCGTCTCTGAGCTAAACCGCGGACAGACATGGCGAAACTATAAGGGTAATTGTTTGACTACGGAACCCTAAAAACATAAAGCTAGCAAAACTACTACAAATATGTAATGAATGTATGACATACCGCACAATTGCGGTGAGTAGTGTTTTGAAAACAACTTCATTTAGTTACACATGATATTAAGAGATCTCTCTTCCTAGAATTATTTACAAATTAAACATTTAACAAACACAACAAGCATTGCAATGAAGTAAAGGCATGACTAATGAAGGAAAACATTAACACAAAACCGTTTCGCAGAAGCCACCTCAAATGAAGTGTAAATCCGAGCGGTATTCATATACTGCACGGATTTCCACTTTATTAGTTTCTACCGGGAATTCCCTGAGTTTAGTTTTACCATACATTTTCATTCGGCAGTACTCCGCCCGGGGCTGTAATTAATACAGTTAATATGATTAGTAGTTGTTCTCTTGCAACTTGTGTCTCGCCTGAGAGCTTTGTACTGCAGTGTTTGCTTTGAACATTTTCTTGGGAATCATGTACTTTAGCTACATGAAAATTTACCACGCTAAAAATTGAAAGAATTATGGGTGCTCTTTTGTTACTCTAAAAAAAATCTCCTTTGCACAAAGATCTTTTCTGCATAAGTAAACAAAAGTTGTGACTACATAAAATAAAGTGAAGTATTACATTTTTATTACAAAACGAATGTCGCCCGTAACCCGGGGCGGACGGTGGCCGAGCAATTATTGCGTGCATATTACTCCCGCCCCGGGCGTAATCGTCGGGCACATGAGTTATATTTGTTTTTAGTCAATTATAAGTACTCCGAATGACAAATATGATTAACATAGGCTTTTGCAGTGGCTGTTAATTTTATTTTTATAGGTTTTTTAAAGAGTCGTTCCTTGAATTACTTTTCTAGGTACTTTTTTATAATAATTTTAGTCAGTAGTATTTATTCGGTATATAAAACTTTATAGAGAGGAGGGAAACCAATTTTGANGTTAATTTTATTTTTATAGGTTTTTTAAAGAGTCGTTCCTTGAATTACTTTTCTAGGTACTTTTTATAATAATTTTAGTCAGTAGTATTTATTCGGTATATAAAACTTTATAGAGAGGAGGGAAACCAATTTTGGTTACCTATTATACATTTGACCACGAATTATCTTATCGTTAGTTTTATCGACATAAAGTACACCTATTTCCATTATATGACACCACGGCCATTGAATGTCTGTAGCTAGCAACATTAATTTAACACACAAGCACAATTTGAGCTGGGCTCGCAAAACTAAATTCTCGACGAATTGGTTGTGATGAAATTCTGAAAATGTAATACACTTTGATCATATTGGTTACCCATTCCCGCATTCCAAATCATACACAATAATGATGTTATATCATATCATCTAAATTCCGTGAATACAAAATTGACGGACCTACATATATGTTTATTACGTTCCTGCATTGTATGCAATTCACCAAAATACTCTTCATTTGAAATGTAATTAATACGGGATTGCTTCATAATATCGAGGCGCACCTTTGTATACATTTTGTTTGTTATTAACGCATTATTTTGTGTTTGTCACCGGAAAATTGTAATAAATCTTTATTAGATTATAATTTCTCGATATATTACTATCCATCCAAATTTAATAGTTTCCAATATATCCAATCCATGGCTTATTTAGAAAAATAATTTTAAAATCTTACGGCACTTGCCATTTTCCGGTGACACATACGCTGTAAAGATCTTTGCATGTTTTGGTTAATTGAGTATTAAAATAAGATTAGAATATTTTTTCTTCTTCCTATCCTTTTTTCTGTTTTAAAGATTTTGTTTTGATTTTGTTTGCTAAAATGAATCGATTTCGTAATTTGGTCGTTGGATAGCTATCCAATTTTGCAACAGTCTGAAATCATTTATCTAAGAAATAAATTGGCAATTTGACAGCTTTTGAATTGAAAAATATGTCATATAACTAGGTATATTTATTCTTCAATTAAATATTATTTGACCATTAAAAAATCAGCCCTAACTAAACTAAAATTAACTTGGATCAGGTAGAACGTGATTGTTATTTTGTAGAAGCTGACCACAATATTTCCTCCCCTTTTGTAACAGTCGGACAATATCAACAAACGAAGACCTTAACTAAATCACGGTGCTACTCCGAAACTATATATCATGAGCTGAGACTAGTTTGGGAATTAAGCTACAATTAAATGATCGTAAATTCCAAGTTTGGTGCGGGTCACTCGGGGGAGTGTGGCGGCAATTTATCAATTATTTGCGCCACTTGGGCCCCGCACCGTCTGTGTCAGCGTCACCTCTCGGGTACGTTCACCGGTCTGTTGATTGACATTGCTGATATTGAAAATAAACACGCCGTGGTGATACCCATAGATAGGAAGATAGATTATTGCATTAATTCAAAAGGCAGACTTCAGGAAGTGAAATTCTCTGACGGACGGTTTACAGATAGCAATAACCTGAGGGACGGTATGTCGGAGTAAGTATGTTAATTTAAGACGTAGGCAAACGTGGTCTTCATCGTCGAGCACATCAACGCTTACCATCAGGTGAGTTAGTGGTCAAACGCATGGATTTCAATAAAAAAGTAAGACCAGGGGAGAGGGTGAACTGTTGTTAATGCGCAGCGCAGTCTACATTTTATAGTTTTGGTTATTTATATATATTTTCATTCGAATATTATAATGCTTCATAACTATAGGTACTTAGATTAAGAAAATTTATAAAGAAATTAAGCAAAGCAAGGTTTTATAAGCAACATAATTTCTTCTAAAACCCTTTTGCCGACGTCTTCTCTTATGTTTCAACAAACGTCAAATAAGTAAACAAATAAAATGTAACAGAGAGTAGGTATATGAGAGCTGGGGTCGTGCAATCAGTCACTTAGTGTAGTCCCGGTCCCGGCGACGCTGGTCCCGTGGTCGCACATCGATCTACGTCAACCACAGTTTCGGAGTCGCGGACTTGAGTCAAGAGTCCTAAGACGGAGCACAGATGCTCCCGGGAAATAGCGGGACATTATTTGTTTATTTACTTACACGATACAAAGATGTCGACTCAATTTAGATCGAGAAAGATATGTCACCGGAAAATGGCAAACGCCGTAAGATTGTAAAATATCGCGTGAAATTGTAAACTATTTTTTCTAAATAAGACACGGATATATTAGATACTATAACGATTTTTTCATAATATATCGAGAACTTATAATCTAATAAAGGTTTATTACAATCTTACGGAATCTGCAATTTTTTGGTGATAAAAATTTAGAAGTCAACCTTTTATTTTCGGTATTGAAAAAATCATCAGTGATATCTATCGCTCCTTTAACTGTTAATATGTATTTTACGAATACCGAATTTCAGTTATTTATTGCTTTATTTGCGCCGCATTTTAATATAAATACGGAACGTTAATTAAATTGTGAATATTTGTGTAACTACAAGTAAGTAAACAAATATGGAAATAAATGAACACAATTATTTATCTGGCGTCCCCTTCCGATTTAATAAAGTTGAGCTATCGACAACCGGTAAATATTTGCATTGCCTTATACAACTGAATATATTGCTCATTATATTGCCAACATAAATGCATTGAGAGTAGGTTACTATAGGTATACTTTTGGATGAATCTTTTGGTTAAATTTAATCAATTAATAATGTAACGTGTTTAGTTTTCATGTTATTTCATACGAACTTGCAAGTCGTTTTGCATGAAAATGAGTGAACCTATTTTAATGACTGATACCTAGTCTAAAAATTTAGTAGACTAGAAATTTTAAAACACAAAGTTAAGAGAGACAGTGAGAACATTTGTAAGTTTCTTTTAATTGAAAAATCACTATAATATAATAAGGATTTTGTGTGAAATACTGTGAGCAGAACAACGCTTTTATTTATTTTCCTCTCATTTGTTCTATTCCGCACAGTTCTTACGAAAAACCAAAGAATTACGGGTGTCCGAGAAATCGTCTCTTCTTTTTGAAGAATATATTTTAGAAATCATTTAAAACCATTAGCAAGTTATTGTTTTATTTTACCACTTTGTTTATTTGTCCTGTAAACGTGTTAGTGCATAATAAATGTATTGTGTTCCTCTTTCTTATATTTTCATTTTAGGAATAGATGTAGATAGAGTGTTACGATGGAGATCAAAATAAGATTTTCTTGGAACCCCAAATTAGTTGACATTGAACCTTAACATTTTTAGTAAAAAGGCAAGAAATAGGGAAAGCGAAACTTTTATGAGGTGAATATTATGATGGGATTTTTCAAATTTGTAACGTAAAAAAAAAATATAAAGAAACCAATATGGTTTAAAACGTTTCTTTCTATACCACATGCTGTTAGTTAATTTTTTTCTTTATTTGTACAAACTGAAAAGAACATATCTCTAAATAGTATAAAATATCGTTTTCTGCATCTGTCTGTTTCTTCGGTTACTTCGTCTAACCCACGCCATTGATACGGTTTTCAGATATAAAATGTCCGATAAATGAGGTAGGCTTGTGTACATAATTCGCACGCGTAGCGAAGCGAAGCTGGGGCGGGTTGCTAATTTATTCATACATCTGACTTTTTTTGTATATTTTGGTGTTGACTGAAAATCAACACCGTACTGCCTGTGCCATGGCGCAAGATCATCAATCAATCAATCAAATATTTTATTTGAATAATACAGGTTGATAAAGGTGTTACAAATAATGTTCGATAGATACACTGTATTATTACCTGATGGTGTGCAAATTATTACGACTTTAAGACTCACAAATCAATAATTTCAGTCATATTATAATAAATTCAAGTTATATTACACCATCTAAATAACAAATTAAAATGTTAGATTTATTATACACACAATGTCATATTGAATTATCATGGAATGTCGTTATGTCAGATTCATTGGCTACAGGTCATATTAAATTATCATAAGATGTTATACTAAATGTCAAATTGATTAAATACAGGTCATAATAAACTGTTATAGGATGTCANAGTTCTTACGAAAAACCAAAGAATTACGGGTGTCCGAGAAATCGTCTCTTCTTTTTGAAGAATATATTTTAGAAATCATTTAAAACCATTAGCAAGTTATTGTTTTATTTTACCACTTTGTTTATTTGTCCTGTAAACGTGTTAGTGCATAATAAATGTATTGTGTTCCTCTTTCTTATATTTTCATTTTAGGAATAGATGTAGATAGAGTGTTACGATGGAGATCAAAATAAGATTTTCTTGGAACCCCAAATTAGTTGACATTGAACCTTAACATTTTTAGTAAAAGAGCAAGAAATAGGGAAAGCGAAACTTTTATGAGGTGAATATTATGATGGGATTTTTCAAATTTGTAACGTAAAAAAAAAATATAAAGAAACCAATATGGTTTAAAACGTTTCTTTCTATACCACATGCTGTTAGTTAATTTTTTTCTTTATTTGTACAAACTGAAAAGAACATATCTCTAAATAGTATAAAATATCGTTTTCTGCATCTGTCTGTTTCTTCGGTTACTTCGTCTAACCCACGCCATTGATACGGTTTTCAGATATAAAATGTCCGATAAATGAGGAAGGCAAAGTACATAATTCGCACGCGTAGCGAAGCGAAGCTGGGGCGGGTTGCTAATTTATTCATACATCTGACGTTTTTTGTGTATATTTTAGTGTTGACTGAAAATCAACACCGTACTGCCTGTGCCATGGCGCAAGATCATCAATCAATCAATCAAATATTTTATTTGAATAATACAGGTTGATAAAGGTGTTACAAATAATGTTCGATAGATACACGGTATTATTACCTGATGGTGTGCAAATTATTACGACTTTAAGACTCACAAATCAATAATTTCAGTCATATTATAATAAATTCAAGTTATATTACACCATCTAAATAACAAATTAAAATGTTAGATTTATTATACACACAATGTCATATTGAATTATCATGGAATGTCGTTATGTCAGATTCATTGGCTACAGGTCATATTAAATTATCATAAGATGTTATACTAAATGTCAAATTGATTAAATACAGGTCATAATAAACTGTTATAGGATGTCACACATAATTATTATTGAATAAATTATTGTTAAACATATAAGTAAGATCGATTAAAATAATTGACACTAGATTACAATATTTTTTTCCTGTAGGTACTCTTGGACATCATAGTAACATCTGTCAATTAGGAATTTGTGTAATTTTGACTTGAACTGTGGAATGGGTAACTTTTTTAAATCGTCAGGCAATTTGTTATATATTAGAGATGCCATACAAAGAACACTCTTATTGACCAAGGCTGTTTTCCCAAACGGTATTACTATTTCTAATCTGTTTTGGTCACGTAACTGTCTATAATGGCTTTTAAAAGCGGTCTTGAAATATTTAGGATTTGATCACAAACAGATTCAATTCATTAATGTATAACGAAGGTAGTGTCAAAATTTTTAAGTTTTTAAAGTATGGTTTACAGCTTGTAGTAAAGTCGAGATTGCACATTGCGCGGATACATTTCTTTTGAGCTTTAAAAGCCGATTCCTTTTCAACCGAGTTACCCCAG
>NDFZ01003351.1:0-26944 GCA_002192655.3 Mamestra configurata | reverse complement strand
AAGAAAGATTGTATCACTTAAAAAAGTGACACCATCGCTGAGTGCCATAATTATGCTATTTGTGTCCTAAAATATACACGATCCCTGTAGAATATAGATCACGGGATGGAAGCATCGCGTAAACATAGTATGGAAAATCCTACTAACATTATAAATGCGAAAGTTGAGGATGGATGGATGTTTGTTACTCTTTCACGCAAAAACTACTGAATGGATTTTGATGATATTTGGCGCAGAGGTAGATTACAGTCTGGTATAACACATAGGATACTTTTCGTCCCGGGAATATGTCCCCTTGGGATAATTTTCGACATAGACAATAAAGCAAAAAAAAATGCAGCTGCTTTTCCAGTAAAAGAAATATCGAAACAAGCCGCCGCACAGTTGTCGTTTTAACGACTTTCACCTCGAGCAAAAACCGTCTAAATATTATGGAACCACTTCTATATCCAGCACTGGACAGGCTACAACTAGAATTGATTGATTGATATCGTAAATTGAACGGCCTAACCTGTTATTATATGTGTCTAACAAAATATACATAACGGTGCTGCAATATTCATCAAACCATTTAGACGTATTGCCATTTTGATTTGTCACCTAAGTAATGTATGCGCATAATTATACGATTTAAGCTTACAGTTTTATTTCACTAAGCAACTGTAGACTAGATTTCCTGTGAAGATGACATCTGGGTTTTTCCTGACGCGTCTACGCCTAGGTATTGTACTTTTTGCAGTAAAGTGTGAAGTAATCTCATGATGCTGTAATGAAATGGAGCCAAATTAAAGCAGAAGAAATACCTAATTTACTGAGTCTTCTTCAGCAGCGAAAATGAATTCCTGTAACTTGTCAATATTTGGGGAATTTTGAAGTGTTTTCGGCAAATATAGACTGAGATCGAAGCGAAACTCAGAAAAAAATATTTAATTTCATTAACAATTTTTACACTGTATCGAAATTTTACACTGAATTACAAATTTAAAATTCAAAAATTATAATATTAAACACTATAAAAGATTATTGAAACAAATAATATTATTACAGATTATTATAACATTATAAACCACCACCATAATAAATTCATTAAAAAGTACAACATTTTCAATTCCTTGTTATAAGTTATATGTCAAAAATAAAAAAAGGAACACACGGGAATTGCCTCTTCTTTTTCGTCTGACTTTGTTTCATTCGATTCTTTGTTCTCTCACGATCGAATATAGGTCTTCCCGGCGATTCTATCGGGGTCATCTGGTCGCTGGCCTCTCAGCGCGACTTTCGGCATTTCATTGCTTCTTTTTACTGCTATCGTGAAGTATACTAGTCTCTATTTACCATTTGATGAGTAAAATAGGTCACGGTGCCCATAACCCAGCGATGCGTCACTGTTTGTGCAAGATTACGAATGCAGCAGTATTGCGTCGGGTTTCAAGATCACAATTACGAATAAATAAGGTCTTGTTGCTAAGTAAACTTGCAGTTTGATTGCTGGATGCATGTAATGCTACTGGGATTGTAAGGTGCGAATCATACCGCTAGATTGCGTTATTTGACTCTACAAAACATATTTTTCCTTCTCTCGTAGATCTGGTTTTTCGGCAAAGTAAACGTTCTTAAAACAATCAAGATGTAGATAACATGGGGATATAATTGATATCTTCCTTTCAAATTTGAACATCCTTTCATGTTATAATTACGCAATGTTCTTATATTTTTGTTTGCAAAAACATTAATCAGGAAAAACACTCAATAATTGAATGGTTCTTCAGATTGTCCAATTACTTTTATTGGACGGTACCTTCAGCCTTAAGCGTTAGCAATAAGTAATTTTCCTTAAACACAATAAGCGTGATGTGTTTTTTGAATAATAAGCCTGTGTTGGGTATTATTGTAGATAATGGCGATTCATAGGAGCGCGTGCCTATTAGTCGGTTGTGTAATCTTTTGTCGAGGAATAATAAGATTATTTCAAGATGAAGTAATATTTCTTTATTGGCACTGACACTGTTTGATTTCTTAAAACTTCATCAAAAGTCCAAATCCAAGAGAAAAGTTTTGTGCCCAAACGCAATAAAGTATGTAGACTGGATTCTGTTGAATCATATTAATATTGCGATGGTCAACCCCATTTGGTGCAGTGCCCCAATAGCAGATCATCAAAGTTGCTGGCAAGAATTTGGCAGAATGATAACCCATCAAAGTAGGCCTCAACAAATCCCACATACTAAAAAAACAGGAAGTTTTATTAAATGAAACGTCACGGATCAACCTTGGCACATGGCTTGACCTAACCTATGACCTTGATTAGGACATCCACTACTGGACATGGGCCTCCCCCAAGGGGTTGGCGATCGCAGCGTAAAACTGTTGCAATGCACAGAGAATGCTGCTGCCCATTCTGTGGTGAGTCCCTTAGTCGCCTTTTACGATACCCACGGGAAGTGATGGGACGGTGCTATTCTTTTACGTCCGACACCATACAGAACGACATAGGTAATTACATTAGGCCATAGGACACTTTTATCCCGGTAGTATAATAATTATCCAATGGGAACGCCCATTGGCTAATTTTCGACCTCAACCCAGGCGACGCCACTGACAAAGACAAAACAAATGATCTTTGATCACAGCTCAGTAACCTTAGCGCTTTGTATTAATAAGAACGTTCAACACATTACCACACACGATGTAATATTTTTTTATGCATTCACAGTGTCCTATTAATTTCTTATCTGCCTTGAACTGGAAACTAGGATATTTCCATGACATGATCACGCTACGCTTACATTATCTACTCTGCTCGTTAATCAATTACGTTTATTAATAATAATAAAGTGTTAACGAATGTGATACTATGATATTAGGTGATTTTAGACGAACACAGTCATTGGGAAATTGGAAAGAGTCTGGTTATGAGCCTGTGGTGATAGAAAAAGGCTCGCCCGATTTGAGACACCTCTACTTAATCCTTTTAGGAATGTAGGCGTTATTTTATGTTTTGACGAATCGTGGCTCAGAAGNTGGGACGGTGCTATTCTTTTACGTCCGACACCATACAGAACGACATAGGTAATTACATTAGGCCATAGGACACTTTTATCCCGGTAGTATAATAATTATCCAATGGGAACGCCCATTGGCTAATTTTCGACCTCAACCCAGGCGACGCCACTGACAAAGACAAAACAAATGATCTTTGATCACAGCTCAGTAACCTTAGCGCTTTGTATTAATAAGAACGTTCAACACATTACCACACACGATGTAATATTTTTTTATGCATTCACAGTGTCCTATTAATTTCTTATCTGCCTTGAACTGGAAACTAGGATATTTCCATGACATGATCACGCTACGCTTACATTATCTACTCTGCTCGTTAATCAATTACGTTTATTAATAATAATAAAGTGTTAACGAATGTGATACTATGATATTAGGTGATTTTAGACGAACACAGTCATTGGGAAATTGGAAAGAGTCTGGTTATGAGCCTGTGGTGATAGAAAAAGGCTCGCCCTATTTGAGACACCTCTACTTAATCCTTTTAGGAATGTAGGCGTTATTTTATGTTTTGACGAATCGTGGCTCAGAAAAAGTAAGTTGAAAAGGACATCGATATATCATACATATAACACCACAAACCCCAAAAAATAGAAAACATGAGAAATTAAAACCTAAGTAGGTGACAGAAACTCAAAAAAGTTAGCAACTACGACCACCCCAACTTCCCGCAAGATAAATTAAAACATTCGTTCAGTAGCATTGTCAAAAACTGTATAATTTAACTTACGTACAGTTCTATTGTACAACGGGTCGTTAAAATCTACCTCCCCCATCTCTAGCGGGCGGGGGTGGACCCCCCCCATTCGTTGACCGACCTATTAAAATTGTAATTACCGACCGGCTTTGTGTGTTATTGCCGAAAAGACGTCATATATTGATTCCACGAAACGTGGGTATTGCGGTAACGGTAATAATATTTATGATGCAATCGATTTTATCAAGATGATAGTTCGAATTT
This sequence comes from Mamestra configurata, assembly GCA_002192655.3. Lineage (NCBI taxonomy): Eukaryota > Metazoa > Arthropoda > Insecta > Lepidoptera > Noctuidae > Mamestra > Mamestra configurata. The sequence goes on along the minus strand of NDFZ01003351.1, from coordinate 22,920 downwards.
CAGTGTTTGGGGAAATGGTTGGTCTGAGAATATATATTTAATATTCAAACTAGCGACCACCGCTTCGCACGGTTTTAATGGCTTTACGAAACAATGATATTGTACTTGTGTTAGTTTAATCCGGGATAAATTCTTTAAATGATAGTGAAAACCGCATCTAAATCATTTTCGTAGAATGGAAGAATACCGCGACTGTATGTAGATAAATCCACACTTCCTGAATAGTTTTTGAAAGCTAATCAATTAGCGCTAGACAGTCTTTTATTCCAATGTGTTTTTGCATCTTCACAAAAAGCGTTCCCGATCCAGCGATGTGCCAAATGGACAAAACGTATGCCTGAAGTAGTTTTGGCTTATCTTCAAAAACTTAGCAAATAAGAACTTCATTCATACTTGAAAACTTTACACAAGGACTCGAGCAGATAAAAAAGTTTTAATGTACACAGGAAACGGCTATAGCTTTACAAACTAGTTAGTCGAGTAATATCAGACTAGATAAATACGGGGAGTTCTCGCTCGAGACGAAACCGATATAGTCCACAATGATATTGAAACAAGGAGGCTTACGCTGTGGCATAATATTAAAGGAGGTAGGATGCCAGCATGACTGATACAGTATAATTCAGATACACTATATTTGATTCCGTCCCGTTAGTTATATTATAATCCTTCCATTATCTATCGAGACCTAAAATGAAAATCGATATAAGTGTATTTCCACCTCTTAAGGATTTAAGGTGGTGTACACTGACCGGCCTAAATCTAATTTCTTTCGTTCAGTCCGTCCAAAGGTTGTCTGTAAGACATTGCCCTGTGCGATAAGACCGCCCATTGTACGCTTGTGTTTATTAAAAAAAATCTTGTGCTTGTTCTGAGGTGTACAACAAAGGTATATAATAAATAAATAAATAACCTACACTTTTGTAAACGTGCCAAACGTGGTATCAGGATATAATATAATATTCAATTAATATCAGAGTACAGTACAGTTAATTTCGCATACAACGCCGACAAAGCGTTGTCGAACAATAGTTAATGTGATTTTGACACAAAGGGAGCTCGTCCGAGGGATGCTTCCCTCCTCTCTCCGGCACATCCCAAGATTTGAGATATGACCTTGTCGTGTCCCCTCCGATAGTAACTCAGTTATCAAGGCCTCTTTATTCTTTGTGGCGTCGCTTTGATGTTATTGCGAGTACACGAGTGCCCCAAATTGAAGCAAATATGATATCACAGAATTTTAACTCAGTTTGATTACGTTCTCGAGCAAAAATGTTTTTATTCGTGGAAGTTGGATTCGGCTCGGGTGTTCGTGAAAATTGTGGCGCTGTCATTCATTTCGCTGTCGGGTTTCCGTCTTAGAGGGTTTTGTTTGACGAAGGTTTGATGTGTACTACGATATATGGACTACGCTTCTATGTATTGCGGTCTATGTAATATTGAAGAGCATCGTGTTTGACAGCCAAGATATTACATATTAATGACGCGTTACTATTCAAATACATGGAAATACATGCGTATTATGAGAGCCACGCATTCATTTCGTATTTCTAAGATCTGACAACAACCTAATTCGTATCAATTCATGAATAAATAAACTCCGACGCTCCGTGATCGATTTCATCATCTCGCAAATACAAGTTTCTTTACAAATGACGTCCACGAAAGTGAAAAAACAAGTCTTGACCAGCAGTATATTTATATTAGCTGCTCAGTAAAGTATAGTATAAAAATGTATTTACAGCATGTTCTATTCGCCGCTTCGCTGGTCGTGGGCGCAAGTGGTAGATTTAAACACATCTAAAAATATATTGTTCTGAATCTACGTACGAATATATTTTTGCACGACACCAGTATAACTTGGTTTGGTAAAAAATGTAACGAGAGATGTTGAAGATATCTTACGGCCGGTTTCAATAACCTTTGAACCAACTGTCAAATTAGCTACCAACAGTAGCTGAAACGTCATGTTTGCCTTTCAAATATAATGAAACATAACTTATTTCTGTTGTGTTGTATGTTCAGGATCTTGTAGTGTAAGGTGGATTCTTTCGAGTTTATTATAATCGATTTTATAATTGCTATGTGGAGAGTTTTACGAAAACATCACACCAGTGTGACTATTTGCGCAACTGACCAATCAACTCATAAATGCCAGAATGAAGAGAATTTGCTTGTCAGTCGCCTTCCTATTCGCAAATTAGCGCTTTGAATGATTGGCTCTTACAAGAACTATCAAGTTCTGACGCATTACGTCTGCACGAAAAAAAGTAATCGTGGGCGTTGAGTAGTCTGCACGAACAATATGATCGGTATTCCCGACGCGATATAAACATTGAGTATTATCCATTTGGACGCGATCATACCGTTGTTTATAGTAACTGAACGCGCACCCATAATGCTGGATTTATAGCTCAATTTACTGCTCCCATACCACACAGTTTTATGTCCAATGTAGTGTGCCTTTCTTTATCAATTTCTATTGTAACTCGTAACCAACCGGGCTTAACGAATATCCACAAATTCCAATTTAAAAATCTACCTACGCAGATGAAAAGCTTAAATTCTCGGCTAAAACGTTAAGCCATTATGTAATCGACAAATAAAAACGTTACACGTGCGATACTGAAGGTTTACAGTACTTAATATTGTTACGATATTGCGAATTCGCGGTTGCTATACATTCACGTCTGAGCATATGTGTATTTAGCAGGGATGACGCCGCCGCTTCAATAGACAGAATTTACTTAACCATTGTTCGAAATTATGCGATGATATTAAATTAACATTAACACTCTTTCTAAGCTTAGAAGTAAACGTTTAATTACAAGAAAGCCATTAAAAATAAGAATTAAACGTCAAAGGCCACCCGCACTTAAATTCCTACCCCGTCCGTTCGCCACTTTTCTCCACATTGGATACACCATTTTCAGGTTGGCTTTATACGTGTTTTATCGTACACTTTACGTAATTAAACACACGGTTTACACCGCATGGTGATCATTAAAATGTATTTAATGGCGTCTTGTGTAAGCTGTTTTCGCAAAGCACATTCCCCGGGTGTTTTTTTTCGCAGTGCCCGGTTATTCGGCCGGTTAATGAAAGCCGACGAGATGGGATGGCTAATTGGATTCCGTTTTGTATCGGAAGCCAGCGGCGCGGCTGCGTTTCCGTTCCGAGCGGTGTTATTCACCTTTCGTGTTCTTTGTCATGGTAATTTTTAGAAACAAAATGACACGCTTTAGCGGCAATCGAATAGATGGGCTCTGCTGCAGTTTTACCATTTTATTCCTCTATCAAGTTTTATTATGACAGGCGAACCTTACCTCCGGCTTCCTTTTAACTTTTAACAAACCACCGTTTTTATAATACTTTGCGAAACAATTCTCGGATAGATACGTTCGGACGAAACCTCAGGAAACTTTACGGTGAATGCCGAGAGCATTCCGCGGAGTCTTTCCCTAACTTTTATTAAAACAATAAAGTAACTTTCCCCAGCTACTCGTCTATAATTTATTCTCAAGCGCGTCTCACCTTTATCTTCGCCGGTATCGCCATTACCGATGCTTTATCGACAAAAAAAACGGGTATTTACTGCGAAAAACATGCCACTAGAATCGTGCGACGACGTCGAATTTGATCTAAGGCTTGCTGCTGAGTCATACAAGTGGCGACTGTCGGGGGTAGGGCGGTGTTTGGGAGGGGGGGAGGAAACCGCTCAGCTCAGCCACCTATTGTAGTATTGTGGAGGCACGTTGTTTTTGCGGAGAGTGGTGTGTCAGCGACAGGACGTAAGCCGACGTGGCCGTGGCGAACTAGGCTTGAACGAGAACGCGACTCGTTTCAAAAGGTCTAGAGCTAGACAATTTATGCGCCCGCTTTGTTGATGACGTTCTGCTAGTGAACGATGCTCGCTTTTGTCTAACTGAACTATAGCTTTCAAAACGACCCCAAGACGTAACGCTACATAGAAAACAACACGAGTGAAGCTAACGAAATAGATTTCATAATTAATAAGACTCCGTTTACAAAGAGTATCTTTTGAGAGCTCTTCTCGACCTTTCAAAAGGAAAAAGGAAGGAAAAATGTTGGAACACTTCTAACAACGAGCGTGGAGATGTTTTTATAAACTCAGGATCCGTTCAATGCTATGTAGAAATTAAAAAAGTAGACGTTAGTTAATTAAACAACGTCAGGCGTAAATTTTATTAGTAGGAAGGTGGAGAACAGTCGTTTTGAAAGATGCAAGATGAGTCAGTTGGGAAGTTTGCTCGCGACGAACTGTAAATGGCAATTACTTAGTCCGCAAGTTGCCACGACACGGCAGGGACTGTTGCAGACTGTTTGGACAATTTTTATTTCCATCGTTCTCGCTAACGTTTGTTTCTTTTATATTTTTCACTGTTTGTTTGTCTCGAATTACATTTTGTTTTATTTGTTAGCACTTTCCTCTTTGGTCGCTACTTTGTGCTTATCGACGTCTTTCTTTGCTTTGCTTCAATTTGCGTTTCTTTTAATGNTTGTTTTATTTGTTAGCACTTTCCTCTTTGGTCGCTACTTTGTGCTTATCGACGTCTTTCTTTGCGTTTCTTTTAATTAATATTTCGAGCAAAGATTTATCTAATATCAAATATATCATGGGCCAACTCACACACGGTCATCCGATCTCAAACTAGGCAGAGCCTGTGCTATGGCAACCAGACAACTGATAAACATACTTATATAGACAGACACAGAATAAATGATCATGCTCATCACACAAAGATTTGTCCTGGGTGGGAATCGAACCCACAACCTCCGGTTTAGCAGTCAGTGTTGTTCAAAATATATATATATGTATATTTCACCAAATATTGTTATATAATATACGTTAGATTGTAACCTCGANCGAACCCACAACCTCCGGTTTAGCAGTCAGGGTCACTAACCACTCGACCAACAGGCCAGTCAATTATCGTCTGATCTTTTTGCATAACTTTTTTAGCACAACTAGGTAGATTTTAATATATTCAATTTTATTTTATATATAACATTTTCCTGCGGCTTGTTCAAAATATATATATATATATATATTTCACCAAATATTGTTATATAATATACGATAGATTGTAACCTCGGAAATCCTCTCTATGTTTATTTGTAACGTTTGCACGTCACCTATTTAAACAAGTCTGCAATAAATAAACAACATAAATAAACATATTTCACCAATTTACTAATGGCCATTATTTGCAATTCTGAAACCGCCTATTCCTAACGGGGAAACATTTATGATTCTAACATTAAATTAGTCAGCAACATAATTTGTGAATTAAATGAGTTAGCAAATAATGCCGCGATTGTGTTTATATCACTAGCCACAGTTTACAGAAAGCTGATAAAATTACAAGACCAGTATGTACTGGCAATTGATGTCACCGGGTTATCACTGTTCAAATGGAATAGCTGAGAGAAAAATAAACTTATATGATGTTGATAGCCTACGCCGCTATTAAACTTATCACATAATAGATAGGTACACACATTGTATACAATTAATTAGTTTTGAAATATTACGTCGTTATAAAAATCCATGCTTTAATGGCATAATTTTCTTACGTAAACGCGAGAGTTTTTATACACAGAGATATGAATATGTAAATCATTTTTATTGCGTTGTGAATAAATTGAACTTGATTAGAGTTAAATGTCACAACTCTGACTGTTCTCACGCCTTCATTCTTGAATATTTATAACATTGTATTAGTCGGATAACAATTAAATTAATTATGTGCAATTAGGCCGGATGCAGAGAGCCAAGTTATGTAGGCGAGTGATTTTATAGAACTTTAAGGGTGAGTTTCCTTCAGAGATGTGCGAGGATGCGTAGCGAGGGATGTATTTGTTAAGAACCAGTATAATCACTTCATTTACCTAGCCTCGCTCTTCGCAGCTCCGGTGAAAACGGCTTAGCGGCGCGGCGCGAGGTTCATCTGCGCACCGTTTCACAGCGTTGCTACGCATCCTCGCGCCACTCAGCTACCTCGCACATCTCTGGTGTAAACGCTCACATCGTTTCACAGTTTCGTTACGCATCCTCGCGCAACTCATCTTCCTCGCACATCTCTCCAGGAGACGAAGGCCTTAAACATAAGTAAATTCGTCTGTCCGTAGTTGCATCAAAAACTCCGAAGTCTTCAATCACTCCTGTAGGCTGTAAGTCACCCATCACTCTTGTCACTCACTCTCAAATGCCACTGTCTAGCCAAAATCATCCGACGTATGCAATTGGCGACTTTGACAAAGCAATTTAAAAATTTGTGTACTCAAACAAGATCCTCTTTATTCTCATGCACAAAATGACGGCCTCTTTGATTAAACTGTTATCATAACCACTTTATCGAGCAATTAAATATGTATCAGACATTTTAATGTTTGCTAGTAATAATACTTACCAAATGCGACACTCACGATTCTAACTCTGATAACTTAACTAAAATGTCAGATCAGTAATTTTATTTATTGTCTTACGTTCTCAGCAGCCCTACTATGACGCGCTAATGCCATCAAATTCCAATGATGTAAACGGGATAGTGCTATTCGCTATGTATAGCTCCGTCTCCCTCTTAGAGCGGAATCATGATCGTTTTAAGACTTCATAGTCCCAGGACATCGTGACTGCGTCGTAGAACTAGTTACTCTCTTAAGATTCAAAATAATTAATATTCTATTGTCGCTGTCACGTGTATTTATGGCCCAGATAAATAAATCGTGTCTTATTCTGCTGACGTGTTCGAGGGGCCATCACTTCCCCATCGTTGGCTGACGTAAACTAAACGACACCGATTCTCTACCGGAGATTGTTTTCCAAAATGGCCTCCTCCTTTTTGTTCAGCGAAAATCACAGTTTTGGTCTTTCGAATTCATTAAGGGTCTTCCTTTCTTCGGATGGAGTTCGATTTCGTATTTTAATTGGGTTTTATGTAAATTTATAATAAACTTGTTCAGTATCAAATAAATTGAGTAGCAACAGGAAACGGGCGATGTTGTCACAAATAACACGTTCAATTTCCGGGTGACCTTAGGCGTGGTTTTGTAGGCAAATGGCGATTTCTCACGTTCGATCCTAATCTTTTATGTTCCACAAACGTAGCTCAGTATTTTTAAACGAATTTCTGATTACGCCGACTAAGAATAAAACTAATTATATGCAAAACAAGTTTAAAAGATAAAAATATAAAAATACAACGACCTATTTCGTAATCGACAGTTATAATTTTATCAGACAGATACGGAAAACTGACACTAATTTCTTCTTCCAGTTCTCGTCGACAAAAATATCAGTAGCTAATATTGGAAAATTAAAACGTCGGAAAGCCGATAAAACAGAGTTGCGGCGTCATCGGGAATCTTGCTAAGATGGCGTTTCTTTTATGTGGAAGATCGTGCCTCGGCGCGACAGTAAAAAGTAGCTGACTTAACCGATCCGGTTTACCAGAGTCAGCAAAAAAATCGCATGTGTATAGATTGGCTATGTGCGACGTTGGTAATTAATGATTCCGTTTTAGAACGATACTTATGTTAATCGAGCTAAAGATACGCGTGTCCGCCGTTTTTCATTCGAATACGTGGCCATGTAGATTGTATGTATTTTTCTATTTTAAAGTTTGGTTAGAAACTTGTCTTTGACAAAAATATATTTGAATTATTTATTTCGTATTCATAAATTATGTCGTCAAGCTACAAATTGATGATTCATCGATTTTATAACTCGATGTATTGCTAAGTCCGTTTCTTAAATTAATGTGACATTTACATTCTAATTTATCTACGAAACAAATAAATTACAGTTCTAAACGAAGCACCTAAACGAAAAATATCAAGTTACGCAAAACTGCTGAAAACTGGAAAAGCAAAAACATATAAATTAGTTAACCGTATACGAGTTTCAAAAACATTTTCACAAATAACATTCGTGGCTGTACAGTGTACAGTTTTATTTTAAAGTATATAAAGCCGTGTAAATTATATTAACTATGTTAATTAATCCCCAGTGCTAGACTTTTTTCGCACTGACATTGACGAGAACCACGGACGGTAATTATAAAACCACCTGGCTGGAAATACTGGGAACCAGTCGACTTGCGAATGAAGCGGTCGCATCCTCAGTTTGTAGAAGAATTTCACTCGTTTTTTTTTCTCGAGTTGTTGCCAGTTTTCGTTCAGTTTCTGTTTAACTAGGTATTCAATAGTCAGCTGCGCAATGAAGGATATTAGTAGATAGTTATTAAATTCATGAAATCGTGTTAATGCCTCAATTAAATGTATCGGGACTATCATAAAAATAACCATCATATCTGTATACCTACATAATTGGCAAATAAATTATTTCTAGTTAAACTATGTGTAGGTGGCCTTAGGATTACATTGCTGATTGATTAGTCATAATTTCCATTCCATTTTTTTTACAAAATTGGACGTTTGTTCTAGTTTCGAAACATTTAATTAACAGTATTATCAAATTAAAAGGTATTTGTAAAAAACAACAAAATCCTATCAAACGCTTATTTTGAATAAGTTAAAACTACGTTGAATGTAAGTAGGTACTTTAAGTAATTAACTTTTCATTTGTCTTGAAAAGTATAAAAACAGTCGAGGACTTCGCAAAGGTCAGACAGCTCGACACAGTAATTATGAAATACTTTCAACTTTGATGAAATATCGACATTTATTCGGTGATTTTGTCTCAAGTTCACTCTGTTCCCTTGTTTAGTTAATGAATTGATTTAATGAATCCACTATAAAGACACTTTTACATATCAATCAGAAGTTTATTACGAAAGTATAGTATTTACGTACTCTTAACTAACATAATAAGTATAAGTATGTTTATCAGTTGTCTGGTTGCCATAGCACAGGCTCTGCCTAGTTTGGGATCGGATGATCGTGTGTGAGTTGTCCCAAGATATTATTGTTATTATAATATTCCGATACCTTGTGTATGATTTTGACCAATATTGTTAAGGCCACTGGAATTTTGTAGCCCACATATTTTTATTACACACACACTTTTACCTTGTTGAAAACGACGTACGTAAGTCACAAAGAGGCAAAACGTACTCTCATACTTTTTTGGGTCGTGGACTAGAAACCTTCCCCCCTGTATTTAACTATTCCGTCATGCGATTGTCTGAATCTAAAGGGCTTCTGAGGCAAACAGGTTCGACGCGACAATGCGACAACACGTTTTCATTGCAATCTTCTCTATTGTATGTAAAGTTTTTGAGTCAATTTCTATGAGAGTGCACCTGTCTTCTCCCGTCTTAACATGTCAAGATTATTATTACACGAGGGTTACCTATTTGTTGCTTACCTACATACACCCGACGTCATACCGTTTTTATATTTATTCACACATATAATACGAGTGTGATAACCAGAGGTCGGAATTAGGTAGAGTTATTTACACGTACTTACACTGATTTCATACAGCGAAAGAATAAAGTGGATATGCCTCAAATCCCGAGATTAATTTTAAAGAGCAGTAATGTACTTTTACACAATTTAAACCACTGCACGCGCGACGTTGCCAAATTTACATCAACGACATCGGATGTCCGAAGTTGAAAAATTCCAATGCGCGCACGCGCGGTGTTGCCACATTTGTAGTTCGCACAACATAGGTTGTGAGAACAAAATAAAAAATATTATTATTTATTTGTTATATTGTTGCCCACACGGGATTGTCTATTAGAAATCCCGTGAAGATCCATATTAATATCAACATTTCGATGCAAGTACATAAATAACTCTACCTAATTCCGAGCTCTGGTGATAACAACTCGATAAGGATTATTTCGTAGACATTGTTATTTCATTTAGATTTCTTACCCGCGTTTAATTCGATTCGCTTAGAAGTTAGTTATTATTAGTTTATAGTATTGGCGAAGAAATGAGTCACAGTTTTTTTCACACACGTGTATTTTTGAACGTGTTTAGATCCGCTTTGGTTGCATTTTATTTAGTAATACGTCGACGATTTTCTGCACGTCAAGCCAGTGCATTTGTTGGTCTATGTGTCCACTCGTAGTTCTGGAGAATCGGATTTGTAAAGAGGTATTGTTAGTTACTTCGTATCCATGACAATTATAATTAATAATAATCACAATCACCTTCGAATATAAATAATACATTAACTTCTTGGTTTTTTTTTTTAATTTATATGATCAATTTCTCAATTTCATTGTCTTGTTTACTAATTGTAACTACTTAAATATTGTGTAACTATTAATAATTATTAACCCAAATGTTTGCATGTCACACTATTATGACTAAGTGTTATGGATCTGTAATTATTTATGTTAAGACCGAAATTGTACCAACATTTATTGCGAATAAATTGAACTTGATAAAGTTAACAATAACCTAAGAAAATACAATTCTTTATATTTTTGTCATATCATTAATAGTTCCTATACTTCCTAGTTTGCATCGGAAACATTATATAATTGCCTACGCCGTAAGATTGTAAAATATCACATGAACATTTTTTCTTATAAAGACACGGATATATTGAAAGCTATTGAATTTGGATGGGATTTATTGTATAAAAAAACTTTTTTTTTTCATAACATATGGAGAAATTGTAATCTAATAAAGATTTAGTACAATCTTACGGAGTCTGCAATTTTGCGGTGACATATCCAATAGATGAACTGAATACATCGTAGGTATTAGCGAATGTCCCTACTTAAGATTCTATTTTAAATTTGATTTTTATTTATTGTGCACCTACCACAGTATAGGCTTTTTATAACCCAAAGGTTGACTGGTAGAGAATGCCTTGTTGCATTATCTAAGTCCGCCCATGTACCAATATTGTACATAAAGTTTAAATAAATAATAATGATATAGATATATCTTTATTACGCACACAACCCTAATCTCTTCAAAATTAGAGTGAACAGGCTTCTTCTGGGTAAGCTCGCTCCATCGTCGACTTTGTCTCTGTCATCTATGACCTAGACTAGAGTCAAGAGCAAACCCATATTAAATAAATAAAAAATACTGAAATCGTCGTAAAGTAGTCATTAACGCATTACGTAAATACATATACACATACCTAACATAATACACGTGTAAGAACGGAATTAGCTTCACTTAGGTGGCAGATTTCTACGTGAATGCGAGACGTAGCGAGTATTCTATGCATAGCAATGCAGTAGGTATGTACTGTGTGTCTTGGCGCCATCTTCATTATATATCTCTTGTTCCGTTACTGTTTATTCTTTACACTAATATTATAAAGGCGAAAGTTTGTGAGTGTGGGTGTATGTTTATTACTTCTTCACGCGCAAACGGCTGGACCGATTTAGATGAAATTTGTTATAGAGAATGTTTGAGTCCCGGGAAAGGACATAGGATAGTTCTTATCCCGGGAGTATGTTTCCTTGGCATAATTTTCAACATTCACGGCAACTAGTTTACATAACGACAAAAGAACTTCGACCATTCTTCTAGTTAGTATTCTACTCGAGCCTGACATTTTTCAAAACTTTCCGGCTTGTTTTGTATGTGAAATGTTATTAAAATTCCTGTCATATACTCCATTTGTATAGTTGATCACGAAGCGTGAAGTATTCATGTACAACACTTCTAGTTGGCGCTCACACTCTGAATCAAAACGTTTATAAAACTATTTCCATTCACACCCACTCGTGTACCCTGAACTAAATCACCAATAAACATTTCTCGAAACATACTTACAAAATTATTTCATTCATATAAAATCTTTTGTTGGAACAAAGAGATGTGGAATCATTCAATATTAATCGTTAAAGCGAATTGAGACCGGGCGACACAGCTAGGTCGCAGTTAGGTTACGTAGACAAGGGCGGTGACCTTGGGGCCACCCCGCTCCCTCCCTGCGTGCCTTCCCCCCTCCTCCCGCGACCCTCGTGCACCCTCCCGGGACGAGATGTGAGCTGACTTTTGAGAACCTACTCCTTTGACTGTTGCCAAGTACCTCTCATCTATACATGTATTGGTTCTAGAAGAATCGATCAGATTTCGGTACGCTTTTCAACTTTGTAACATCGTACAAACGCTGACTTTTTTATGACGTGAAGTGTTTTTCTTGGTTCTAATGGCTGGTTTTCTTTTGTTGCAGGTGAGGGGAATTTCTGTATAAGTACGTGTGCCAGTTGTTGGGTTAGCGTGAGTAATACTTATGTATTTATGAAGATAACCCTTTTGAACGCCTGAGCATAAACGCATCGGCGTGCCCCCGACGCCAAGCCACAAATTCGCCGTACTTTTTGTCACATATTTATGACGTTTGGCGTACAGGGCACACTCTTGCTTGTCATTTATACGTGACAGTGCCGTTCAAAAGGTAAAGTAAGTCGCTATAACGCCTGAAGCATTTCGCCACGTGGCCAGCTAAGGAAATTCCTCGACCGTCACAAATAGGTTTTGGCATGGAGATTCCGTTCTTTGCCTTCTGAAACTGCTCTTGAATTAAGATGAGCTGACCTAGTATTATCCAAAGACCACATAGGCAGCATAAATTAGCTAAACATTCACCGTACAAGAGCAGAATGCTAATACTAAGTGATTCACTTATTTACAAGGCTCGGATTACGTATTTTTCAAAGTAGGAGAACCGAGTTGAGAGCTTAGATATTTACTCCTCCTGTTTTTCCATCTATGCAAATGTTAGTTAATTAATATAGGTTTTTAGATATACTCACAAGAGTTTAGAACATCGTGACTACTTTTTGTTGGTGTTACGATTTGGCGTCATTGCTTTTTGTGCTGAATATTACGATTCCGTATTTAATCAGCATGTGTATGGTCTCTTCTTCACTAAGTATGCTAAAGATATACTTTTCCTTGATTATTTTAAGGATAGAAAATCATCAAATGACTTCTTCCGCTCTGGTTGGAGCGGAAGGGCGTGTCAGACTCTTACTGACTAAAACCCATCTGTGTTCCTTCTAAAGCCCTTTGCGTTCCAGGGCCGCGGTGACTCTTTCGAACAAATTCCGCAACCCTGGCAGGCTCTGGCCCTAGCGGGCCCCATCTTTTATGCTGACATCTCTTTGAGGCGCGCGTGAAACACAACGCGCCATCGACCCGGGCCTGGTGGTGATCGGACGGCGAGCCTCCCAATGCTCGCCGTCCGCAGGCCCGCGCCTACGGTGGCCGGGGATCGCCCTGCGACTCCCGACGCCCGGGGCGTCTTCTCCTGTAGCGGCGGTTGGGGCGAAGGCCTTGCCTTTCCCTCGCGCGGCCCGCCTCCTCCTTCGCTAGCATTACTGCTTCGCAGAAGGAGGTGACCGCTTCCCAAGCCTCCTCGCTCCGGACCATGGATTCAACCAGGGCCGGACGCGAGAGGTTGCCCTCGACGAGGACACGGCGGTGCTCAGCCCAAGCAGGGCAGATTTCCACCGTATGCTCCACCGTGTCGTCCGGGCGATCCTCACAGTGCTGACACCCGGGCGTGTCCTCCCGCTTAATCCGAAACAGGTACCTCCCGAAACAGCCGTGTCCGGTGAGCACCTGCGTCAGGCGGAAGGTGAGGACGCCGTAGCGCCTCTTCAGCCACTCCTCAAAGAGGGGTCTTATCGCCGCAATTGTGGCGTGCCCAATAAACTTATACCCTGCGCTCAAGGTTTTGATACCTAGAGGTATGTAATTACTCCCCCAGTTCGGGGAATCCTTGTGTAGTGTCGGAGCGCTCTGTTTTAATTCTAAGCGTTCATTATCATTTACGCAATACTCTGCCAAGGACAAGCTTGTTCATGAATTATTCAAGTTTTCTAGAACCTATTTAAATTCTAAAATACTTTTCTTTATAAAAACTTTTTGCTCCCGTTATACTTATCGCTATGATTATATGACATCAAAAAAGATAACATGAAATGGTTAAGCAGTAAAAAATCGTGCAAGCCGACTCGCTTACTAATTCAGACAGACTTCGCTTCAAACCGAGTGACTCATTTTGGCCTTTTAAAGTAATGAAAATGTTTTTTTTTTGTATGGTATAGTTAAGTTTTGTTTGCACGCCCCAACGCTCGATCAATTCAATGATACGGGCATTGCAATGACTTGACATTCTGATCTTATTTTTATTAACCTTTTGAACGCCGTTGTCATGTATACATGACAAGCAAGCGTGTGCCCTGTACGCCAAACGTCACTAATATGTGACAAAAAGTTCGGCGAATTTGCGGCTTGGCGTCGGGGGCACGCCGATGCGTTTATGCTCTGGCGTTCAAAAGGTTAAAGTAATTTTCAAGGCTCGGGGATTATGTCAATAATATGGGCAAGCTTCATTAAGGCATATAGAGAAATATAAATCAATTCATTTGTCGATGATAGGCGATTAAAAAAAGCTCATCTAAAGCTGCCCACGTCCTGCCAAAAAGATTCATTTCATTTTAATATATCTTAATTAACTGTATTGTTCAAACTTTGTCGGTTAATCTTACTTAATAAGATTATCAGATAGCGTCCATATTTATAATGGTTCATCAGTTTCGAAGCCACGAATATTAAATGTATTATTCCAATAGATTGATATCATATTGTACTCTGAAATCTAATATAATCAGGTTAGAGTTCATCTGTTATTGAAATCTTAAATCTTTTATTTGTATACTCCTCGTATAACGTTTTAGTAAATTGATCTTGGTCTTATTTGTACACTTCTTTTGTGATTTTAATGCATCTGAAGATATATGTTTCTTCAATTTATTACAGACGTGTTTTTCTGTAGCAAATAAACTTAGCTGTCTAGGCTTTGAGAATGTTTCTAATCCACGTGCATCATACATATCTTANTTTTCTGTAGCAAATAAACTTAGCTGTCTAGGCTTTGAGAATGTTTCTAATCCACGTGCATCATATCTTGTCTAATTAAAATATATTAAAATATCAAATTCACACAGAAACACGAGTTTATAGTAGACAACAATGCTTAATTATAATTTTGGGTTAATTTTCACATAATCCCATTCAATTCGCTGCAATTTGTATGATTGCTTAGCACGTAGGTCCTAAGCTCTGCAGTAATTGTGTAATACCCGCAAAGCCGTAACAACAGCCGTAACGTACCAAACTTACAGATTTGTTTAATTACTTGTGAATATCACGGATTGCTAACCGAGTTATGCTGTAACGTGCGGTCTCTTCATGTTTTATTAAGGCACGATTGGTCTGTCGTGAGAAGAGTTTGGTCAGAATTAACTAGTACTGAGCCCCAGATTTCATGAATACGGAAATATCAGTCGTAGAAAGTTATAAAAGGGATGACATTGTGAAATATGTATATCTCTTTCATTTATGCACCCACCATCTTGTCCTCTCGTCCCGATGCGGCAAGTTATCTAAAGAGCCTAGATAAATTCCCAACACAATGAAAGTCTTTAACAACCAATGATTAATTTTCTAAGACGCAAGTTTCGATATAAAAAGTTCCGGGATTAATACAAGTTTCATGGCTAGTCCCGCACAGCTGTTAGTTGCATCTCTGTTCCGCTCGCTTCAACTTACTTTGAACTATATTTTAGTGCACACTCGGGCGAATTGCTCCCGGAAAGTTGACGCACAACTTGAGCCCCCACCCCCAGCCACTCTAGTTTAGAACAGTTCTCATAACACAACGTATATCAAACAGTGTGCATGTGTGCACATAAAACACAAGTTCGCGTTAACTCGCGTTCCGAAGTCGGGTGTATTATGTAATCTTCCGCGCTTTCCCAACTCTCTAAGTTGGACCATCGAGTCGCTCACAATGTCGCGTGCGGTAATAACAGAAACTCCTTTAATGTCACTTGGAGTTGTCGCTAATGCCGCTCTAATTTGCGTTACACCCTCGCCTTTTGTGTGTTTCCATATTTCGCTGCGAGCTTTTTGTTTGCTAGTCCCCCACATTAGCACGGCGAGTCGTTCACCTTGCGCGCGGTGTGCCACGTGTCGCTCCTTCAATAAATTTTATCTCGGCGCAGATCGCGCTTCCTTGGACCTAGAGTCGTTTTTGCCAAGCAATCATTATTATGTAGTTGTTTGTACAGGGCGCTTGGCTCGTATTATTATTAGTAACCGTAGGTATTATTGCTAAGAGGAAAACATCTCGAAATAGCGCAATTGTGCGACTCTCGACTAGCTCGCCGACGTTCGCCATTATTCACTTTTTGCACCGAGTGCTAGCGTTCGACAGACTGCTCGTTCTGTTGACGTTGACGTTTTTGTGCCTCTCTCGGTTTGATACAGCCAGACGCTTTGTCATTTTTGAGCGGCCACTACGATTTCCGTGCTAGTTACAGCTCGCTGCCCAAACTATAAAAAATCAAGACAGTAAAATTTTGAGTGCTCCTGTTTGTGCGTTTTCTACGTAAATAGCAGAGTTATTTTTCCCTTATAAAGTCAAATAGCTAATTTCCCAGTCTGTTTGGAGCTCTAAACTGTATATTGTGTCGTAAAGGCGCCGCGTCCCGCGCTGTTCCGCTCTAGGTGGGATACACGTCGCGACTCTCAATCACGTTGTTTCCTCACGTTACAGTTTAATGGTTTGCCTATTCATGTTGCGTACCAGATGACAGCCGCTCTCGGCGTCCTCAGACGAGAGCCAATTTAGACAAGTCGTTCAATTTTCGCTTCTATAACGAGAACTAGTGAGAAGTTTCCGGTCGTTTGACTTTGTAAATCGTTTGTTGCTGTTTTCTTGCATAAGCCGAGTCATGAGTCATTTGCTCTTGGTCAATTATGTTGAAGTGGTGTGATTATCTTGTTGTTTAATTGTTTATGTTTTACTACTATGCGTGGGTTGGCAAAACAAGTGACGATAGCGGTAATTGGAGCTGGGGCGTTCCCCAATTAGGGCGATTAGAAATGGCGCGGTCGACTCCAAATTGGATTATGTGCCCGAGAAACGGTATGGTCCCTCGACATGCGAGCTCATGTCAGCTCCGTTAGGGTATAACGGACACGAGTTTAGGCGTTCCGCTTTATCACTATACAATTTTGTTGCGCAATTCGCGCCATTAATAAATACACGTGTTATCTCGGTGTTCGAGAATGTTCGTGCGTCCGCGTGGCATTGCGCCCGCGCCTGATAGTACTAGCGACTCCGCCGGATTGAGCTCGACACGTTTCGTATATTGGCGGTCGAGAGTCGAGACTCACAGCGGCGTGCACCGATCGTAAATTGCGTTTTCGCTGGCGTGAAAGGCGACCGCCGCCGTTGCCAGCCGGCCGGTGCATTCACCGCTCACCGTATCGAATTTATCGCGAGATCGATACGCGCGCATACCCGCCAACGCGCTCTGTGTACACTTACCTGCGCCTAGCCGACGACGTCACCACACGTGGCGCGGCGGGAACGCGCGCCTGTGTGTGTGCGCCACACGATTATATGGAATTCAGCGATTACGCCACCTACCTACGTACAGCGCCGAGCGCGAGTGCGTCCGCTCAGCGGTAATAATAATAATTAGCCGCCTCATTATTGTTATTGGAGGCGACGGCGCTCGCTGTCAGCGACAGATAACCGCTGCGCGCGACCAGACGCCGCGTTCGATTTTCGCGCCATTGTTGCCATTGTCGCCGGACAAGGAGAAGCAGTCCCCTTTGTGTTGTTCTGTGTACCTTCTACCTGGCTACCGGATTGTAGTCGCTGGATTGTTTGACTCGACACCACCGGACCGTTCTATCAGGTACGTTTGCAGTGTAAACTTCGCTTGTATCGTAAACAATGGACGCGATTTCTGTTAAGCGTGTACACAAAGCTGCGCGGAGTGGCCGTCTCCAGAGGGTTTGTAGGGCGAAGCGTTCGTTCAGTGACCTTGTGACGTCGTTACACGCGACTTGATATTTGTGTGTTACATTTGGCCGCTCAGTAGGAGGTTATTGAAAGTAAACGGAGCACTAATAGCGTTGTTACTAGCCAATCTTGTTCCAAAAACATGATGAGTGACATCGGAAATTCGGAACGTGGCATCGCTTAAACATTTAATTTGGATTGCCTTGTTGTGGCGTGAATGGTATTTAGGTTATGTTGATGACATATTAATTTCGGGCAGCTTGTGATGTAGGTAGGCTTAATTTGGGACTAAACTGGACAAATTGGAGATTCTCTAATTAGCGTCTTTGAGANGATGTAGGTAGGCTTAATTTGGGACTAAACTGGACAAATTGGAGATTCTCTAATTAGCGTCTTTGGGATATTGTTTAATTAGTTTGAAACTCAGGTTATGTTTTGATAAATCTGAAAATGTGTGTTATCAACAGTGATTGGATATTCGGGCGCTTATATACCTAAGCTTCTTCCCGTTAAAGAATTATATGGACATTCCTTTCTGAATAAATAAGTAATACCGGGTTCCTGGGATTGAACAATTTTGTAAAAACAACTACATAACAAACTTAATGCAATTATAGCAGTGGTTATTTTGATTTAGTATCTTTATTTTGTTCTAAAGAAATGGAATACCTATAAAAATATAATTAGAGTTCACAACGAGTTCTGACTATATTTTGCATTTTTATCAATCTCAGGAATTTCGAACGATTCCGGGATCTGGGATTCTGAAAAGCATGTCCGTGTTATGCTTTCGTGTGAATAAAAGTGAAATTTAGAGATATTAGCGCCCGATTATCCGAATATTGGTTTTCAATATTCTTTCCTATTTCATAGTATGTCGTGTTTACCCCCTGTGTGGCCCAGTATGAGTTCAGTTTCATTAGAAATATGCTAATGTTCAAACTTCATAGTCAACACAGCACTTAACCACAATTATTTACCTACAAATAATAGCCTTTGCTTACGTTACTCAGATAAGTTTTGACACAACAAAGCCGTTTATCAGCTGAATAAAATATTTTGGTGGCGTTATCTAATCTGCCGCCATTTTCTATTCACGTTAACATTAATTCCGGATTGTTTCGTTGGTTTGTACAGGCATTTTGTACTGTACCCACTCTAATTAGTGATGTGAGGTAGATTATACACGCAGACATACATGACAATCATAGATTGTCATCAGATGGAGAGAAGGAAGGAGTAACTAACTGTTACTATGCGGAAGGTTGCCAACCTCTGCGTAGGTAGAGCGGTATTATTAAACACGTTCATGTCTGCTCTATGGCTGTACTGTCTTCTTTGCTTTTGTGATGGGCCCTTGCATTGAAGAATTGTGGAATCAAATATTTGTCGTCATGACTTGATCATTTTTTGTTTTGGGGATACTTTCATTGCGCGTACAGCTAAGGAGTGGAATTCCTCGTTAGAGTCTGTGTTCTAACTGATAGCTACAACCTGGGAGTCTTTAAGTCAAGAGTGAATAGGTTACTTCTAGGCAAGCGTGCTCCATCGTCGACCACATCATCGCCTTCTAACGGATGAGATTGTGGTGGAACTCGGGCCAATCAATAATAAACACACTTCACTTTAAAATGCGCACAGCAAAGGAGTGGAACTCTCTGCCTGCGTCTGTGTTTCCGAACGCATACAACCCTAATCTCTTCAAAATTAGAGTAAACAGGCTTTTTCTGGGTAAGCTCGCTCCATCGTCGACTTTGTCTCCATCATCTATGACCTAGACTAGAGTCAAGAGCAAACCCATATTAAATAAAAAATTAAAAAAAATAAACTGTCAACACCAGTCCACTGCTGGACATAGGCCTCTCCACCACACTATCCATCTCAATTCTCAGCATGTCTCATCCAGCTGACTAGATCTCTCCACAATCTTTTTGCAAACATTCTTCTTTCACATTAGAATCACAAAACGGTTCACCAAAAATGCGACCGCATTGTTGGTTTACTTTATCAAAATGGCAAGTTTAAAATGTGCTTCCAAACGGATATCAAATGCGAAACACGCGCGGGGCTCCGTGATCGATGCGGTGCATCCAGATACTCGACTAACGTAAATCTGGGAACAGATCAGGGTTGGCAGGAATGCTGTATGGATTATTTTGACTTTATTGAATGTTATTTTTTTATGGAAAAAGACAAGGCGGGAGTAAAATGAATCGTTTTTGTATCTAAACTAATAGAATGAATAGGTTAGTTTTTGTTATCTCTGGAAGTCATCAGCATCTTCCTGCCCTTATCCCATGTTACTTGGGGTCGGCGCAACACGTTTTTTTTCTTCCATTCTGTCCTGTCAACCGTCACGCTATCACTAACTCCCTTTTCTTTCATATCACTCCTAATACAATCCATCCATCTTTTCTTTGGCCTCCCTCTCCCTGCCCATTCATCCACATTTATATTCATAACTCTTTTAGTTACGTGAATTTCATCCCTCCTTTTCACATGTTATCTCTGGAAGTACCGATCCGATTACAAAATGCGTTCAATGATAGAAAACTAACTGATTGTTATAATTTATTCCGGATGAATTTGTCTGTTTACCATAAAAATATTCTAAATTCGGTCCAAAAAAACTAGAATACAGGATACCTGACTACCACTTCGGAGACCTGCAGATTGTCCAGAGCATTTTTTTAAATGTACAGAGCATCAAAGGAGGGTAATTTTGGATGCTGGAATTTCCACAAGTCTACCACCTAGTTTTTCCTACAAACAACAGTTATTCGAATTTACTTACAGTTACTGAAAATTCAATTGAAACCCTCTACCACCTCGGCTTCTTAAGTGAAAGTGTACATTAATATAAATACCGTCACGCCTAACGCGCGGCTCACGTCCACGATTGATGCGGCTGATCGCTCCGGGAAATCCTGACGGATGTAACCCTAGCCACCGCTACGAATAAAAACGTCCGTCTGAACTGAACGCAATTTATGATAGCGCTCTTTGTGAAACTATATAGCTAGCTGTGTGGCTGCTTCAGTTATATTGGTTTGTTTGTTTGTTGGGAATGTACGGAGGTTGATATTATGGACTACTTAGGGTCAATTTATACTCGTCGGGAGTCGCAGGGCGATCCCCGGCCACCGTAGGCGCGGGCGGTTCCCATCCTTAAAAAAGAAAAAAAAAGGGTCAATTTATACTAGCGCAGAATCGAAGCGTCAATCTGAAACTTGACATAGCAAATTTATCTTTATCCCCACAAAATAATGCACATTTTTTTTTGAGATAAAAAGAAGACGGAGCGGAAGAAATATCTCAGTAGAAATATATGCATTTCGTTGTGGAAATATGAGTGAATTTGCTATGTTAAACTTCACATTGACGCTTCGATTCTGCGCTGGTATAAATTGACCCTTGGTAGCATTTGCTTAATTAAATTGCTGTCAAACTGGTTATTTAAAAAAAAGAAATAGAATCGTAGACATTTCGTCACGTTTATAAACGGTCGTAATCTAAATGATTGATGCAGATATTGTAATAACGTATGTAAAAACAATTATTATCGAGCTAGCATACCTATTAACTGGTAACACTCGCCTAAACCTAAACTGATGCAATCTCACAAGTAAAATCCCGTTTCAATGTCAAATTAAATGTACAGTACATTTAATTCAAAACAGGTAGTCTTGCTGACCTCGTTAGCAAAAACTTAATCGTAACACGAAAAATATCACCGCGGCCCTGGAACGCAAAGGGCTTTAGAAGGAACACGGATGGGTTTTAGTCAGTAAGAGTCTGACACGCCCTTCCGCTCCACCCAGAGCGGAAATCATTAGATGATTNACGGATGGGTTTTAGTCAGTAAGAGTCTGACACGCCCTTCCGCTCCACCCAGAGCGGAAGTCATTAGATGCTCCTTTTTTTTTCCTTAGCCTATTGTGTCCCACTGCTGGGCAAAGGCCTCCCCATATCCTTCCAGACATTCTTTTCTTTCGCCACCTCGAACCAGCCTTCGCGGTGTGCATCCAAATCATCTCTCCACCGCTTTCTGGA
This sequence comes from Mamestra configurata, assembly GCA_002192655.3. NCBI lineage: Eukaryota > Metazoa > Arthropoda > Insecta > Lepidoptera > Noctuidae > Mamestra > Mamestra configurata. Next base: position 1,061 of record NDFZ01003351.1, on the reverse strand, counting down.
CACGAATTACTTTCACAGCGCAACACATAGCAACAGCACAAACTAAACTGCAACGTTACGATTCAAAGAAAGTAAACTAAAACAAGCGGTATGCGGAAAAGTAGCGACAGAAAATAATGCTTATACTGTGTGAAAATGACTATATGTCGAAACGTGATTCTTATTACATTTAATTCGCGAACGTGTTCATAATAATAATCTCGTGCATATTTCAACGCTGATGTCATTCGATGTCGTGTGCGGTTTTATTTGCGAAAGCGGCGGCGGTTTTTTTTTTTTTTTTGATAAATATTATATCACAGTATGGCAAGTAGATAAATATAATTTAGAAGCGAGGTCGAGGAATGTATGCTGACGTTTTATTTTGATGTTTGCTACACACTTTAATGGTGCAGTATAAATTTGTCTGATGTTTTGCTAATGCAACGGGTTTGACTGGCTACGGCGAGCAGGAATTGTGTATTTTTGGAGTATTTAAGAGAATTGACTCAGCAATAAAACATAATACCTACTTTTGGTGGTGGTTTCATCATGTCCAAAATTATCCCATGGGAACGTACTGTCTGAGTAATTTCCGAGTTCAGGCCATTTTCTACCTGAGTTCCAGTTTTCCGGGCGTGATTCATTACTCCAAAAATCTAAACATACGGGGCTCTCATTAATAATGTTGTAGGATTATAAGAATAACAGCATATTTAATAACATTAAAGTTTTCCATTCTTATAGATTAGTCGTTTAGTAAGCCTGAAACACAATGGTTGAAGTCCTATTAAAAACTTANCAGCATATTTAATAACATTAAAGTTTTCCATTCTTATAGATTAGTCGTTTAGTAAGCCTGAAACAAACAATGGTTTTTTTGTTACTATTGATAGGCACGCGATTGACCACCTAATGGTAAGCGATGATGTGGTCGAAGATGGAACACGCTAACCTAGAAGTAACCTATTCTAACCTATTCACTCTTGACTTAAAGACTCCCAGGTTGTAACTATCAGAAAGCACAGACTCTGGCAGGGAATTCCACACAAATACCTAAATCATTAATTATAAACGGTAAT
>NDFZ01003350.1:0-26933 GCA_002192655.3 Mamestra configurata | reverse complement strand
GCCTCAAACGAATTAAAAATCAATAAGGCTCCTTAGCTAAAATTGTTGTTTACTTTTGATATGTGCGAGAGTAATACAATATCTAAATGGTCTAATAGTAAATAAACAACTTACCGGGTGTAAAACAGACCACCGCACAAAAGGAATGTAATAATGTTGAAAAAATTCACCACTGGCTTAGGCACACTGCACTCACAAAAACGCATGCTACAAAATGGCCGACTGTCACTAGTTAGCTATACGTGATTGGCTGCTCACAATAAAAGCAGAGTTGCCAATTCTACATTTTAAAAACTCCCAAATATTGGTGTTACAAAATACAATAACAAAAATGACAAAAAACGTGGACAAAGATTTGATATTAAGTAAATTATCTATTTCTTTATTATTTTTAAGAAATAATGCAGGATCTAGATAGTCTTAATAATACTGAAGTTCATTTTTAGCTTGAATTAATGAGATATGTTGTACGCAAAAATCTAGAGGCTTTTTTGTAACGCACTAGTCTTCGAGGACATCATTATTTACATGGGAGAAATATGATATACCCCAAAACAAAAATGTTTATTTTAAAAACTATATGCTTATTTATTATGCTAACAATTCATATTCTTCATCCATATCTGTATGTCTACGTATCATAACCTGTTTTATACAATTTTCGCATTATTTCGGTAGAACCTACCATGGACATTTCAGCATGTTAGAATGTACAATTATTTTTGATATGACCCAAGTATGCACGTGTCTTCGTGGCATTTCTTTGCCACGAACTGATTTTACTGAACCTTGTGTTTAACTTCATCTTGTATTTTCCCTATGTTTTGAAAAATGTATCTAATAAAAACAATCCAATCAAATACCCGATTGATTGTAAAATCCCTTGTCAAATCGTTGACATTCAGTAGATGTTACTTCAGTGGCATTCAGATTTTGACAGCTCTAAGGTCGCAAGCTAGAGAAGCTGACGACTGCTCAAGCGCATGAATGAAGTTGCATTGTTCCCTTGAAATGGGCAATAGATCGATAATAACATGACAAGTTAATTGTTTCAGTAGCTCAACCAACAATGACTGCCATTGACTAAGTTTTAATTAATATTTATGGGTTGTAATCGTCATTTTGTAGGTTGAAACTGAAATTGAAATTGACTAACTTCCAAGATTCCTTGAATTTCTTCCCAATATTTTCAATATTATAAATGCGGAAGTGTGTTTGCTTGATTTTCTAAATCGCTGAGCCGATATTGATGAATTTTGGTAGAAAGATAGATGTGACCCTGGAGGCGGTTATAGGTTTTTTTGTGCGAAAATAAAACTAACGCGACCAATTCGCAGGCAAAAGTTAGTTAAGTATAAAATGTCCTTCGTTCAATTTGCATGTATACCTACCTACCTGGAATCGCTTCTTTCTGACGAAATACAGGTTTTTATAAGAAACGAAAAAATTAAAGAAAACTGGCCAAGTGCGTGTCGGACCACGCACAGTGTAGGGTTCCGTAGTTACACGTTTCCTGAACCATGCCAGAAAAATCGTAAAAAATACTTTACTACTACTACATTACAAAGTTACAAATCCACTTGGTTTTAAGCCATTTTCGAAGAATTATTAGGATTTTTTTACTTACTCAGTTCCATTTTATAAGTTGGTCGACTATTCATCATTATCTCGTTAAGCCTAGGTAGCGGTGATAGTTTTCCTTTTAAATTCGTTATATTATACGCTGCTACTACGATTTTTTTTCCCGTCTCCAAAAACAACCGTTTAGCTGGCAGAGAGGGCGGAGGCACTTGACTCTAACAAAAATTAGCACTTTAAAGCTTAATATTTTGCAAACCTTGGAAGGAAAATGGTTTTAGGAAACTCTCAAGATTTTAAACGACCTATCCAACGACACCCCACACCATGGGGAAGACGATAAAAAAAATCATCGCCACTTTACATGTAGCCCTATATTACATATAAACCAAAAAAAATGTATTTCAAGATTTTTTTTTACCACTTTGTCGACGTGTTTAATTTATATACCCATACCAAATTTCAACTTTCTAGCGCTAAGCGTCTTTGAGCTAAACCGCGGACGGAAAGACAGACAGTCGGACATGGCGAAATTATAAGGGCTCCTTGTTGACTACGGAACCCTAAAAAAGAAAGAAAATAATGGAGATACCTGTACCGGTTAATTTACATATCTACGCAGTGAACGCAAATAAAAGAACCTTAAAACAAAACATTCTGCGACAATTTCTGCACATTTAGGAAACTCCATATTTGCTATACCTATTTATTTATGAAGGTGCCAAATGACTCCAAATGTTTTGATNCCTTAAAACAAAACATTCTGCGACAATTTCTGCACATTTAGGAAACTCCATATTTGCTATACCTACCTATTTATTTCTGAAGGTGCCAAATGACTCCAAATGTTTTGATTAGTTTCGACAATCGACTCCCTCGATTTATCAAATTTATGTTGGTATTATACCTACTAACTTTTTCAATAATACCTTAGTATTCAATAAGCAGTATCAACTAGTAAAGCCCCTGTCTTACTTATTTCAAGGATTCCTATTTAAAAAAGAACTGTCATCGATAAGTAGCTGATAATTATTATTAATCCAATTACCTGAAGACCTGAGCAATTTATCAATCAACCGAAGAAGTATTATATTAATTGGCTCAACTGCAATTATTGCGAGCAATGCGAACAGATGACAAACCTCTGCTTACTCTCTGAGCCCCACGGACACGAACAAACTTGACGTGTGGTACTTACTTCAACAATTTTTTATCAAATCCCCGGAAAACCACGGCTTAGAATCTTTTCGCTGAACGGCAACGTAACAAATCTTTACACAAATAGTATTTAGGTGTTTTGCGTAGTATTTGCTCTAGGATCGTCGATGTTGATTGCTCGAGGCCTGTCGCTCGATATATAGACGAGACACCGACGTGAGGCCACACTCTTTCGAGAGTGTTCTCTGAGCGACCACTCTAGCCCTAAGTTCACTTTTTCATCCATCATCCAAAGTATTTGTTCATAGCCACCCCAGTGGCGGAACACCTTCACCTCACGAAGAAGCAGGAGAGGCACTACAGGCCGACCGGTAAGTGAACCATGATAATTGCCTCCTCACGCTCCCCACACAGACCTCTGCTCCACCATTAGCGTCAACTTAGTCACTCGCCAAATTTTACACAAACGTGACAACAATTCGTGTCGTATCTTCGTCATAATGTAAAAAACGTTTTAAAATTTTCCCCTCATTTGTAATTAAGTGAAAATCTTTATATTCGCTTCATGTTTTCCTCAATTCTTTTATATTGATTACATTGAAACTGAGAGACGAAGCCCTACGTTTGTTAGAGCACGTATGAGAGCCAGTGCGTTCTATTTCAACGAGTAGATCACTCTTTATTATCCATCATTACTTACTTAGTGAGATGAATCAGATGAATGTAGGACAGGACCTTATATTTCCTTCTCGAAATTAGATAAATCATCTTCGGTTAACTTTGTGTTATTCTTAGCTTGACCAACCTAACAAAGTTTTGTGAAATTCATCAAAAATGACGCATATTTGCAATGAGTAAATTTTAACAAGTTAACCCGTCCTCTGCGGAGGTGTAAAGTGTTCCTTAACAGGTTATTATTACACGCATTTACTACGAGAACAACTAAACCAACGGTTCTAACAATACTGAATGACCTGATTCGGAAACTAAACTGTTCCAAGACGCAGTTCGTCTGCGAGCATAGGCCCTAGCCGTAGATACTTCACTGGCCTTTTTCATAGACAAGTAGACCGTTATATTTCCTAAAGATTGAGTACTAAAATTACTCACTTGAACATGTGAGCAAACAATGTATGTTGATTTCACATGACATAATAATTAATTAAAACTTGTAACAAAGTGCTAAAAACAAATCAAATTAAACGCACTTCAAGAAGATATCTAAACAAATAACGCTCAAAATCTCATTGAAGAGACTGATAAACAATGCGTCACTCCCATTGGTTAATTGTTTTTGCGTTCTTCTGTGAACTTCATCTATTTTCGCTCGTTTATCTGATGTTGATTAATTTCAAAGTGGCAGTTCGGTAGCCGACAGTCGACAGCATCCTGCGCGCTATCTCCGATCAACAATCCCGCTCAAACAGGAGAATCAAGGCAAACAATGATAAATCACGGCGACACACATCGCCGAGTCAATATTCTCGTTTCCACTGACGACATGAAAAATATGATAATCGATGTTTTTGGTAACAAACAATTTTGCTAGAGTCATCGCTGTTAACAACCGGTGTCTGGAAAAAAGTTATTAATAATTACATATTTTTTTATTTTTTTAAATTTTAAAAGGAAAATTCTTTCTACCAATCAAAGTATTAGATACATTTCGTTCTCTTCTTTAATCACACCCATAATTATCTTCTATAAACCGACCTATGTTTCAAACCATTTATTTATTATTATCTAATTAAAATTATAACCACGTCTCTACAAATAGTTTTTCATCTGCTTGGCACTTTGGATACGGTGCTCAATTAGTATATTGTTAAAAATACACAACACTATTTTGTGTATTTACCTGAAGCAGTATTTTGTGCAACTGTAAGAAAAAACCATTGCGCATTTGAAATTTTATTTAAAATATCATATGCATGAGTCATACAGTTTGTACTATCTGACGACGAAAATCATACTTCCTCAAATTAATTGTCACGTTCATACATTATTTTCGAAATTATTAAGATTAATGTTGTGAGATTTCCCTGTTGCTAAAAATACAAAAACCTGAAGGGTAAGGACGTCAAGTTACTGCTTACCTTAAAATTAAAAGTTAAGCATTATATAAGCGATGAAAGAGTATAATTTATATTGATAAGATTCAGTTCGTGTTTCTCTATGATAATTTTATAGATCAATGGGTATCTACTATAGCACCATCTTGAAACGCAACTTTGCGTGGCTACAATTCCCCTGAAACCCATAATCGTTTTCCAGAAACTGGACCTCGATTATTGACACGTCACAAATTAAACACAAGTAAAATTATGCGATCAAAATTAATTTTATCAATCACAGCATCTTAAGCGCGTTTACTACGAGAACAAAACACAACACATTTAATTCGATCATTTTCGTTTGAGAAACTGTGTGTAAGTGTCTGATCTATTTCGCCAATATAACCGCGATCACGTGACCACAATGCAAATAATAATTGACCTAATAGGATTCTAATTAGTCGTTGCATAAGCACAAGATGCGCTAAGCGTTCGCTATTTTATCGACTGATCGCAATGAAAATAAGAAAAATTGTTCTGTTTAGAACAATAGCTTAGATAGACTATTATATCTCTGTAATAATTAATAGCTGTTTAATCGTTGTATAGTACAGTTGCATGGTCAATAAACGGTTAAATAAAAAATGAAACGGAATAAGGACTTATGAAATTGGCAACGGCAAAGATATGACTTGTCTGTTTCTACTTCTGGTTTTGAAAGATATCTTACAAAACTTATCTGTGTGTCCTTGTTTTTATTGACACATTAAAAAATACCAGGAAATTAGCTAGGTACCTAGTGCGTACCTAAAGGCTTTGTTTAGTTAGAAATATATCTAATCTAAAATGCTTTAGGCGTTTAAATTAGCATATATTGATTCCTTTGTCAATTATAAAGTAAAATGTGCGGGCTGGTGTCGGACAAAGATCTTCGGAAGTAGGAGAAAAAAGCTATGTTATAAATTAAAAGACATTTATTTAACAAGCTGCGAAAATATTCCAAAACGATGGTGGATCGCAAAACGATTAGTTTTTGACTTCTTTGTCCAATAAAGAGCAAAATGTAGAGATTGGTGTGTTATTGTTAAACAAAATCTAATTTTGTTATACTGACGGATGACTTTTTACTAATTAGCCATCAATTTTCGGGGGGTGAAAGTAGTCATGAGTATAAAAAAAATATCATTAATAATAATAATATAATAATATCTTTGGACAACTCACACACGGTCATCCGATCCCAAACTAGGCAGAGCCTGTGCTATGGCAACCAGACAACTGATAAACATACTTATATATTTCTAAATACATACATATTATAGACAAATTACACCCAGACACACAACAAATGATCATGCTCATCACACAAACATTTGTCCTGGGTGGGAATCGAACCCACGACCTCCGGTTTAGCAGTCAGGGTCACTAACCACTCGACCAACAGGCCGGTCGATCATTGGACCAACCCTCCAAAAAACAGCTATTGAACATACAAAAACACATTCCGAGTTGATTCTTTTGTTCGCCGTGCATGTTACTCAGAACTCAAACAAGATGTGTGCGTCAAAATTCCTGTCATAGAAATATAAAATAACAACTTTCCTATATCTATTTCCCATAGGTACATTTTTTTATAATGAAAAAATCGTTTTGAAACTATTGAATTTGAATGGGATTTATTTCAATAAAGCCAAATTCAATAGATTCCAATATATCCGTGTATTTTTAAGAAAAAATAGTTAAGAATTTCACGCGGTATTTTACAATCTTACGGCGTTTGTAATTTTCCGGTGACATATCCAATTACAATCTGACAGACACACAGACACACACTAGTGATCCTATGAGGGTTTAGTTTTTTCACGGACGTTTGAAACCCTTTTTCTTTTTTTTTAAGGATGGGAAATCATCAAATGACTTCTTCCGCTCCGTGTGGAGCAGAAGGGCGTGTCAGACTCTTACTGACTAAAATCCATCCGTGTTCCTTCTAAAGCCCTTTGCGTTCCGGAGCCGCGGTGACTCTTTCGAACAAATTCCGCAACCCTGGCAGGCTCTGGCCCTAGCGGGCCCCGACTCCCTATAGGTACAATACAATCCCATAACAAAAAAAAAACATATTCCTAACTGGGTAAATATGTTCACCCCTAAATATTCCAATTCATTAAAAATCACCGTGTGTAAGTAGATGTTTGTGACACATCTTGTATTTTCAAATGCATAGTTGGATAATTCGATTCGTTTTTGTCAATTGGCGCCGGCGCCAGTGAGCTAGACATGCAAATAAGTACCTACTATTCTATGATTTGCATACTCGGTTATAAATCAATCATTATTTAAAATTGTCATCTTCCTACCTATAAAAATGACCCCACACAAATGACATCTTATCATGACAGTTACTAGAGAAAGTCTAGTTTTAAACAGCTTTCTAGTCAAATATTTTAGAATTAGAGACTGCCGCAGTCAGGTCTTATGTCATTGATGAATGTAGGTAAAGATAGCAATTGAAATGGATAAATATACCCACATAATACTTTAATTATTTCCAAACTCGATTTTACGTGTTTCAGCTTATTGTACCTACGTATTTTTTTGTAACGGTATTCACCTACTCGTACCTAGTTATCAAATAAGTTGCAAATACCTATATTTTTGATAACCAAAACTATTTTTAAATTTCGAGTTTCTATTTATTTAAAACTACGCAAAGCGCTACGCGGGCGCTACGCCAAGCGCTACGCATGCGCTACGCAGGCGCTACGCCACTAGCCACGCGGGCGCTACGAGTACGATATGTACATAGACTACGCCCGAAATAAATTACTCACAGATTTTACATGCGTGGTGTATGTGGAAGTTATTTTATTGGTAAATTCTCAAAAACATTCGAAGTCGACTGAATGAAATCTAGTTTGTTTGACATAGAACATTAATGCTGCTGAAGATTATGCAAAGGAATGGCCACGAGGCGAATGTTATTACAGTAACCATACCTATTCTAAATATTTAAGTTCTGTGGCAAAAAATATTTTTACAAACAGTAGGTCTAGGTAGAGTACCAACTAATTAAGTAAGCGCATTGTCTTTGTACCTATTCCCACTCAGTTGCTTTAGTACTACTTTCCTTAATTTATATCACGAGAAGGTTAAATAATAACAGCCGCACGGGTCGACCTCCCGAGTTAAGCAACGGTTGCCGAGGTTGGTCCATAGATGGGTGACCTAGCTTCCATTATTCCATCCACAGGCGTTACAGATAGTCAGAAGCCAGATAATCTGACAGCATTCGTGCCAAAGGGTACCGTGTTACCAAGATACTGGGTGGTGGAGGTCAGAGAGACATCCATGTAAAATACTGATACTCATCGCATCGGATTAGACTGGAAGCCGGGCCCAATAGAGTCGGGAAAAGGCTAGGCAGATTAAAATGTCCCAGCATTATGCTGAGCGATGGCCGTTTTGCGCGAATGTGACGAATATCTTCCCAACTTTAATAACTTTTGTAATATTGTTTATTTTATTTTGTTGGTATGCGTCATGCAAATTGCAAATCGGTATTTGTCGCAAATAAACTCTTTTTCTTTCTTTCTTTCTATTAATATCACGTGTAAGTCCGTTTTCGTATGATTCGTGGGTATATCTACAAACTTACAAACGAAGATTCTCTTTTAATGATCATCACTAAGGTAAAACGCAGTGGCACCTCGTACCGTGTGACAAACAACGTTAATATAAAGTTGCGGTCGCGATGTCATTGGAATCACCACAAACACTGAGTGATGATAATCGCGGCGTGGTATTGTCGTATTGACTATCCACTCACTGTTAGAAAAGGAGGATAGTTTATTGGACTTAGTCAGAACAGGCTGATGACCCTGTTTTTTTTTTAGGGTTCGGAAATCATCAAATGATTTCTTCCACTCTGGGTGGAGCGGAAGGGCGTGTCAGACTTTTACTGACTAAAACCCATCAGTGATCCTTCTAAAGCCCTTTGCGTTCCAGGGCCGCAGTGACTCTTTCGAACAAATTCCGCAACCCTGGCAGCTTGGCCTAAACTCTTTCTTTGGCTATTTTCCCGAAAAAAAATTTGTATTACTAACTTTTGCCTGCGACTTCGTATGCGCATATCCCGTTTTTTTCTGTTATCGTAGGAATGTCCCGTTCCCGTATCCTTCCTCATGAATATGGCTATCATATATAAAGAATTTTCGAAATCCGACTGGTAGTTCCAGAGATTAGCGCGTTCAAACAAATAAACAAAGTCTTCAGCTTTATTATTAGTATAGATTTAGATATCAGCTAATAGCCAATTATGAGCAGAAGAGAGTAATTCATTGACTTTAGCAAAAAGTCACTTGTGGAGAAAATCAGAATTGTTCAAAAGATAAAAGATTACAAAAGACTTCCCCTAAAACGTCAACCGTGCACCCTAGTCTAAACAGCTGATCGTCCTTAATTCTTAGGTCACCAAGCCACACCACACTCGTCCATTCGTATAATAGCACCTCAGCAGTAGCCTTCACCTTACTGGACCGTTCCTGACATGTTCAAGACCACGGGCGGGACACATGAGGTCGGGCATGATCGATAGGAGCTCGTTACAGTGGTCACATGCCAGTGGACTGAACGGGGCACTACAATTAACTCGCCCCTATTGTTAGAATGATCGGGAACGTTAGGTGACGGGGTATAAGTAACCCCAAGTGTAGGTACCAGCGACCTTGATAACTGAAAATTGGCGAAGGAATAACGTAGGTAGGTACAGTCAGCAAAAGTGATAAGTTAGCAGCCTTAATAAGGTAACATTAGTTGAACAACAATAACAGTTTTAAATGAGCAAGTTCAGTTATATTTTACAGAAAATCAATATGCTTTGCAACTCTTGGGTGCAGCGTTCCATCAAGCCTTTATGCCCCGAAGTGTTGGGCACTATGTGTGTGGCAGAATTTGTTCGAAAGAGTCACAGCGGCCCTAAAACGCAAAGAGCAATAACACGGATGGATTTAATTCAGTAAGAGTCTGACACTCCCTTCCGCTCCGCTCAGAGCGGAAGGAGTCATTTAATGATTTCCCATCCTAAAAAAAGGCACAGTGTGTAGGTATCTAGATATAGTACACACATCTTAGCATATCTATAGGTCAGTATCAGGGAGCGAGTCTATTGCCATCAAACGAGCGCAACTACAGGATCAGAATCCAGGGGAAGCACCAGTCGATAGGCTCAGCAAACACACAGCAGTAAATAGTAAATATTAATCTAGTGACTACGTTTTTTTATACACAAGAGAAGATACTCGAGTACACAAGTTAAAATGAAGTGTTCGCTTTTTTCATTTACTTATTTCATAATTTTTTGCATCTACCTAGGTTCTTCCCATAAACCATGCCTTTATACCATTAGTCAAAACAAATGTAAACTTAATGAGTTAAGAACGCAAATTTTCTGTAGTTGATTTATATCTAATCTTTTAAATGAAAATGTACCTACAACACCTAATTAATGATTTAATTTATTGTTGTTACTTTGTCATCTTAGAAACAATTCCTTACTGAACAATGGTAGGTATAATTAAACATTTAATATAAAGTTATTAAATAAGATTTACAATAATTTCCGTTAAAAAAAAAAATGTGTGCATAGGAAGAATTAACTAGGAGATTCTAGTTTAGGAGACAGTGACAGATTTTTTTAAAAATTTTAGCTATCTTTTGCCCGCGACTTCGTATGCGCATATCCTGTTTTTCCCGTTACCGTAAGAATTTCGAGACGAATTATACACCTAAACCTTCCTCATGAATAACTCCATCCATTGGTGAAAACCGCATGAAAATCGGTGCAGTAGTTTTTGAGTTTATAGCGAACAGTCAGACAGTCTGACAGACAGACGCGGTGGAGGACTTTGTTTTAAAATGTGAAGTGATTTTTTAATAAATGGTTGAAATAGACTTACGAACACAACCTCTTTGTAATTTTCGTAAATAAAACTAGCGACTTACCTCCTTGTGTATCTAATCAAATTCACTTTTTTCTCCACACGTACTAATAACATCAACAAATTGTGCTAAAAACTCTGTGGTTATGATTTCATGTTTTCTTATTTCTATGAGATCATGCCACCATAATTACCTATTTAATGGGAAACTTTCCATGTTTATGTCATATTTTTTGGCGTTTTAGTAACATAGCACCTTTTTTCTTATCATTTAAATTTAAATTATCTATGTATTTTATTTCGCATCAACCTACACGGGCACATATGAAACGTCAGAAGCCGTTGATGAATGACGTTTTTTCCGCAAACTCCGGCCCTGGAATCGAACCCAAAACTCTGCGCTCGATGGTCACTGGACCAGTAAATACATAAAAAAACATATATAATGGGGTTATAATTAGGTACCATAATTGTTTTGTTTACCAAACCTTTACTTTGTACAAAAATAAGATCATTAATGACTAGTTATAATTATGCATTCCTCAGATTCTTACAAGTAATTTATAATCTCCTCAATAAAGATATTATCGCGATTATTATGGAAATAGATCAGCCGTAATGAGTTTAAATAAGGTTAATGTCTCATTAACAAATCAAAAGGTCGAACTGAACGCTACCAGAAACTCTTTATCGTGGCAATTAACGGCATGGCGTGATAAAACCTGGGACAGTTACATTTAATGGTTTATCTGTTATTAATCTCAATAACACACAGCTTAGATCACTAATTCCCAAACTGGTCTACCTGAACCCCCAGGGGGTCTACGCAGATCTGCAAGTGGTCTATAACAAGGAAAAATTAAATTTGGGGTGCATGGGAGGCAAATGGGAGCTAAAAAAATCATGTATGCGCGTGATCGTTCATTTCGCTTAAACAGAGAATATTTTCTCTTCTGTAAAAACAGCTGTATACATGTTACATATAAATAAGAAATTTCACCAGAGGGTCTGGTAACAAAGAAGTTTGGGAACCTCTGGCTTAAATGAAAGGATTACCTTATCAATTGTTCCTATAAATCAATTCTAAAAGAACTACAATACTAAAGTGTTGATTTAGTTTCCTTTAAGCCATTATTATTTATCACCTTCTGTCAATTATGTTGTCCGAAGGTTGACTATGAAAAATTATGATTACTAAACTGTCAATCGTTTTAGTTTTAATCTGTTTATCTAGTAAATCATTTTATTCAGGTGTCATTTGCGAAGTAGGTAAAAATATCAATAAAATAATACCTTCCTCATTAGCATTTACCTAGATTTTATTACCCAAGTGTTTGTAGAACTAATCTATGATAGCAAGCTTCCTTTGGCCCTAACTCGAAAACCAATAGGAACACATTACCTACGCTGTGTTTACTGTGTTCCTATTGGTTAAAAGTTTGGGATTAAGTTATACCCCAGGGCCAAAGTAACCCGATTTTACTATCTCTTCTTTATGCTAGAAACACCGGTCCGTTTTTTGCTTTGTCTTCTAATATTATCTCACATATATATGTTATTAGTGAGAACTTTACCGTCAAATAAGTAGTAGTAAGTACGTCATAAATCATTATTTGACAGACGCTAATACACTGGTAACCGCAGTACTTACGCCATCAGGCCTTTCCAAGACTATAAGTTGGAACAACTAGTACAAACATAGGTAATTTGTGGAATCGCTTCCTTGAAGGGGGAGTGTCAAATGTCATATACGTAGGTAGTAAGTTTAGATTAATGTTAAGTCAGTAAGGCTACTGCTACTACTCTTTCGTGGGAATTTTTCCATATCTAGTCACGTTTGGCACACATAGCATTTTAGATTATCTTGAACTCTAATGATTCTAAAATGTCCAAAATATTTGACCACATGTCTTTTCGACAGCGCATGTCAATCTCAAACAAATTGACATTGTTATAGCTGATAGAATAACATTTTGTCTATGTCCTTTTGTAAGTGAGCGCATAGAAATGACGTGCGTGTGATATCGGACAGAGAAAGGCTTTGCTTTTTTTCGGGCAATAACGCAATGAAACATTCTGATTGAAAATAAATAAAAAAATCGAGAATAACAAAAACAATCGCTGTCTCTTAAACTAACCCCCATCTGGAAATTTAATATCAATATTTTGTTTGAAATTTTGAATTGACCTTACAATAAACTTGGTAAAATTGCGCTAGCAAATACATAGGTATGTATGTATGTTATTTAGAACCTAGCAGTCGTGAAATGCTTCCTAATTATTTGCTCTTCCACCGTGTGAAGGAAAATACAAAACTTGCGGTTAGGATAAGTCAAGTAAGACTTCTTGAATGTTTGAAGAACTTTAAATTTGAGCGTTAAGTACTGGTATGTTTAAAGACCACTTATGTACACACGAGAAAAAATTTTTGGGCACGTGTTTTAGTTACAGAATCCTTTTCACAAAAATCTGATAAAAATTACCTGTAGGTATGTGGTAATGGTAATTCTATACGGACATGCGGCATACAGGAATGCGTTTAATGAACAATTTCTGAAATATTTAGCAGATACGAGACCATGAGAGATCCAATGCCTACGTCACGAGAGGCTTAATGCTCTATATTATAATCCTAGTTATGACGTAGGATTCTTGAATATTTGCCAACATTTTTGTTGGCCAAATATGACACAAGAAAGTTGAGACACGATTACAAAAAAAAAATAGAAACTTGTTTTAAAAGTAGCGCCAGGCTCCAAAGTAAAATATCAATTTATATATTTTTTATTACTACCGAACATGACAGGTAATCTGTACGTACAAAATGTGTGTTAAAACTTGGCGAAATTTATTAGGTCTTGCATTTTATAGGTCCTGCGTAAAACTGTTTGTTTTACATTCCAAGCGGTGGAATTCAGGAATAATTTAAAAAAATTGATAGATTATTTTGTTGAAAAATTGAACTTTTCTTAACATATTTTTATCTTCGGTATCTGTTAACAACACAAGTTTTGCTTAACCTACTCTACGTAAATCTTTTAAACTAGGTTTGCAAAATATTTATATTTACAACAAGCTACAGCGTGTGCTTTTATTTTGAATAAAAAAACCTTTTATTTTCCGGTTGTTGACTCATTCATGTATTTAATTAATTGTTTGATATGTTAATGTTTAAATTAATATATGTAACACATGTTCATTATTAATCTATTATGAATATTATGATCTTAAACTTGTAAAGCTTGTTTTTCACCCTTTTGTGAACTAAAGTATGACGAAGTAATTATTACTATGTAGTATCCAATAATGTAGTAATATTTAAATCCGTTTAATTTATTATAATTAATTATTATTTATGTAATTTGTCAATAGTAGAGTCGAGATCATCGAGTTTGCGTCATGTTACATCTATTGAAATCTTAATTTTATTGAAATGGCAATTTGATTGACTTCTATTCCAGAGTTTGCGTTTAATAAATGCTTGCAAAATGTTTATAAAAATAAACAAAAATAATTGCATTTTTATGTTAAGATTTATGCAATTGCCTTAATCATTCATCCATAACAAATAGTATTAAAATTCGTAACTAATTGGTGGATAAACGTTACCTATTTGGCCATGAAATTATTTAACATGCCATTATTTAAAATAATATAAACATTAAGCAAGTATAATATCAAGTGAGAAACTCTACTAGTAGATGTCTGATTAAAATTGAGAAATATTAATCTATTTCCTGAAGATGAATGATGCAAAGATGACACCTTGAATCAAAACGTTTTTCCTATTTGCGAGACACCAATAATAATCGTTTAATAGCTCGCGGAACTAAACTATTGCAACCTTAAAATAAGTTAATTATCACAAACAATACGAGAGTGGGGCGGTCGTCGCCTGGAGGTGCAAAACTGTAGTCGCGAGGCTTGAAGCAGCACAATCCCGCGCCGCCTCTGTCCGAGCACACGCCTGCCGCTTGCCGACACCCGTCGTCCCCGCCGCCCGCGTCACTCGACCACAACAAACAGTGCGCCAGCCTCCGCAGCACTCAGCACCAGGCTCCTCGCGGACCCCGGAAACACATTTCCCCCTATGCGGACGTTCAAAACCGGAAGTGTCGTGAAATGTTTCTCAAAAGTGTTATTTGACGCGAGTTTTCACCTTTTTTTGTGACGTTCATCAACCCTGCTCTATACTGAACATGCTCATATTTGGAACTTTTGACTGAAAACTGAATTTTTATATTTTGTACCTGCACTTCTGTTTTGGTAAGCAAACCGATTGTTTTTCCTTTTGTCGAATGTTTCGCATCCGTTCTCTTTGCCTGAAAAATTAAAACTTGATGGTTCAGTGGTCAGGTACACACACAGACATGTAAACGCAGTAGGAAACGAACAAAAATTGCGAATTACGTATGCTATCGGTGCCTTGCAATGGATTTGAATAGTTGTATGCGCAGGCGCTGTATAATTAAAGTAACCGCAACAATTACGTGCACTTAATAAGAAGCTGCAATCGTAAGAAAAAACTGTATGTAAACAATATGCACACAAATATGTGTAAAACAACATACGTCATATTATCAATTACGGTTTCAGATAGTCTGGTTAGTATTCATGGTCAACAGCATCCCAAAACACTTGGGACTTGACGCTTCTCCCTTGATGTCAAAGCATCACCACATTCAAGGGCAAAAAAACAAGACAATCGAGACAAAAATATCCAAAAAAAATTAAACCGGCTTCAAAATTACTGTAATTGAATAAATTAATAATTAAAAGGGTGAAAATTAAGTTTTTTAGTTTAAATAATCTTAAGTAAAATGCCCACAATTTTTTGGTAACAGTTCGATTTTTTAAAATATAACTTGTATTTTCCTCTTTTTAGTTATTAATTAAATCAATTACAGTTTTGAAGCCGGTTTAATTCTTTAAATTACTTGTTTTATTTCAATTGTTATTGAAACTAGTTAGTTTATAAAAAGAATAAGTCATTATCCGTACATCATTATCTACTAAGTATATGATACATGAAGTAACGTACCATTTTTTTTATTTAATGTTGCTAAGCTGTTTTTTTAAATTTTCATCTAGATTATTTAACTAGAGCCTAACAGCATGCAAAGATTAAAACAACATTAGAATTACGCTGTTAAGCCAACCACACGTTTTCTTAGTGACTGATACACACTTAACTCTCTATCTCAAAAACTACTAAACCGATTTTAATGTAACTTGCACTGTTCCCTAAGTTGGATTCTACGTAGTCCACTAAACAAGATTTTTTGCAATCCGACTTATCGTTTTGGAGATATGCGCGGACAAAAAAACAAACGTTTAAGAAATTTGCAACATTTATGAAATTTAGTATAGACTAACATATACAAAAACTGTGCAATTCTGACAATATTATATATACATAAACGAGTCGAATTGATAACCTTTTGATTCGAAGTCGGTTAAAAAGAACATCACTCAGCATTTGACTAAAAATAACTTAAAATCACTAAAAAAACACGTTGCAAAGAGACTTATTACAGTAAAACATCGTAACAAACACAGGATCACGTAACAAGCGAGGCACGTGTTGGTCCTGTTACTATACCCACGTTGTGCCGGCAGTGGCCACTCCACATCCGACTCTAGTGGAACAACTAACTGCCTAGCAGCAACCTAGCAACCTATAGATAGTAGCAACCTATCAACCTATATCTAGACAACACGCTGTATATGCCTACGTCAGTTTGTTATTAACGAAGGAGCGTGTAAAGTAGGTAGTGTAAGTAAACAGACCTATAGGGCTATTGGAAACAAAACATTCGAGTCAGTATATTGACTTTTTAGCAGCTGTGAATGGTGATGTTTTTTAAACGATATTAGTAACGATACTAGAATTTTGCGCAAGATTAATGTGACAAATTAAGTTTTCTTATTCCAGCCAGTTCTATTCAAGTCAAGTACTTAGAGCCAAATCATCACGAAGGTCTTTCTGAATTGAGAATTTGGAGATCACACCACAAGTGTTAACAACGCCCTAGCCTACTTAAGTGTGAAAGTTGGACAAGTTTTCTGCCTCAAGTAGAGTTTGACAAATACTTAATTGAGCTAGAAAATGTAAATTCTTAATTCAGAAATCAGGGCTTAAGTGTAAATGAACTAAACATACAATAAAAAACAATTGTGTCTAACTGAAAATAATATAAAATTACAGAGCTTTTGTTAATTGAATTGAACTTTTTTTTCCCTAAAATTTCATAAAACAGCATCCTGTATTCCCCCAAGTAAAGGGATAGGCAGATACAGCAGTAAAAATAAAAACGTTGCTGCAATTTCCAATGTTTTTTTATAATTATACAAAACTGACAGTTCGCCGATGTTCACCTCATTATCTTAATAAAAACTGATCTCGATTATCTAAACGACATTGATGCCTGATTATAATGTCTGACTCTAATGGTTCTGTTCTAATTTCTGTACTAATCATAAAAAAAATAAGTCATCGTTAAAAAACATAATTGATTCAGATTTAACACAGTTCTTGGTGCTTGTCTCTGATAATATTTATAGAATTTTTTTTTTTAGTATANTAAAAAACATAATTGATTCAGATTTAACACAGTTCTTGGTGCTTGTCTCTGATAATATTTATAGATTTTATTTTTTTTGTATAGGGGGTGCTGAGCATGAAGTCCTAGGAACAATTCCCAAGCCGGCCAAAGTGTTATTGAGATTTTCCACCAGGATATTTTCAGGAGTCTAGATATTTATCCGGCTTATAGCAATAGGCTCGCTCCCTTTTGTTTGGGACTTAATCATAACTGTTATGTATGAACTTCGCTCTCTATAAGGGGAAAACGTGCTGTCATATCAGTTATACAATTCCTAAATTAGGAAAAAATCTTATCTATCTATACCACACGAAGCTGCTAAGAAAATATTCTCCTTACTCCTTTATCTTGTTTACATTAATCATCGTACGTCAAAACTAAAAATAACTTTCGCGAACAACTTTCGGAAGTATCTTTCGGCGTAACTAGAATCGGTGACCTTTCTTTAGGGCCCGTAGGTCGCCTAGTGACCTACGCCTACTGAGTAGGAAGTATGGCGGTAATTATAGCACTATAGAAAACGTGTGTATGTAGTATGTAAGCTAAAGGCCACACATGTACCCACACCTATAAGTTATTCGTATCGAAAGACCAGCTGAACGGCTTTCTAAAATAAAATTTTATAACTAGCAATTTTTTGTTTGTAGTCAGTGCTAATTGACAAATTGTATTTTTTTTTAGAAAGGACTTCTACGTAACGTGAAACATTTACCTATGCAAAATATTAGGTTGACATATCCTTAAATAGAGGTTCGAATTTCGTAGCTAGTAACGAGCAGTTAACAACAGTGGGACCATAATAAACTAATAAAAACGAATACACACAATAAGCCATCGCGTACATGTTTCAAGTGTACTATTAAGTTAACTGTAATACCTACGCCTCAGGTTTTATTTTAATAAATTAAAGCCGATAAACAATTCTTGTTATAGAAGGCATGAAGTTTGTAAATAAAAATACAACTTGTATTAGTTAATTACAATAATGACTTTAAATTGCCTTTGTATTTCAAAGAAAGACATTTTGTTAGTTACTTTGATAACAATACATAACACTATCCACTAGTTACTGAGAGGCCTTTTAACTTTTTTTGGCCCGACACAGATGTTTTTTGATAGGTGGAAAATACCATTTGCACTCATTTTTAAGCAAGGTTCGCAGTCGCATCTTAGTCGCAATCTGTCAATAACACCTCTAGTTTTCTTAATTTTTAGGGTTCGGTACCCAAAGCAAAAGGTAACCAACGGAACCTTTTTGCTAAGCCTCCGCGGTCCGTTCGTCCGTCCGTCTGTCTGTCAGCGGGCTGTATCTCAAGAACCGTAATAGGTAGACAGTTGAAAATTATCACAGGATGTGTATTTCTATTGCCGGTATAACAAAAAAATAATAAAAATTAAAAATAAAGGAGCTCCCATACAAGAAACGTATTTTTTCGGTTTATGGTGTGGAACCCTTCGTATGAGAGTTCAACTCGCACTTGGCCGATTTTTAACAGATTGAGACATACGAACGTTGTTAAAAAATAAGAGTATGTAGAAGTGATCCTTTGAATGCGATTTAAACTCACGAATTACTTTTTACTAAAAATTTTATTTAATTGTCCAAAATATAAAAAACCGCTTTACTGACATCGTAAACTTTGAAATTGCTGTGTACCTACTTGATATGAAATAACTTAGTATATTTATCTCTTATTAGCTAGTAAATGCGGAATAAGTTATCTAGATCGGTCACCAGTTTTCCGAGGTTATCCTACAAGTAGCTATACAATACATGATGTTAAGAACTCGTTTATAAAAAAAATATGCGATTGCCTACCATTGTTTATGATCTGTAAATAGTACTTACAAACCAAAGTCGCTGTCTGCCTCTGTCTGTTTTCCCGCTCGGTGGCACTACTTAACGTGCTGTGATGATGTAAAAGGGATAGTGCTATTCGCTATGTATAGCTCCGTCTCTCTCTTAGACTGAGCCCCTGTTCTTCGAAACTACGCAACGGATTTTGATTCGGTTTTTACTTATAGGTAGAATGAGCGATAAACAAGCAAGGTTTGTGTCTATTATTTGATCATGAGCGAAGCTGGGTGGATCGCTAGTTCACTATACACAATTTCTATTAGGTGTCTGGCTCAAATGGTCATTAGTTACTGAAATAATGTGTAGAATTTGAATGAAAAAAAAAGGAAAAAAGACTCAAAAATTAGCAAATAAGATACACCTAAGAGACCTTACAGTAGCAGTATTTTTTTGAACACTAGTGCTAATTCGGTATTGAAGTATGTAACTTACTTAAATACCGAATTATCACGAGTTTTTTTGTTTTTATTTATTGGGGACTAAAATTGTTTTAGATCATTAGATCCACCAAAACTATAGTACATAGGGAGTAGGCACATTTATTTACAACATACTATGTAGACTAACGAATGGAAGTGTAATGCACCCAATACGTTTCCCCATTATTTAAATTTTTATAATTGGTACAATAATTATTACTCAGGCGTCACATTTGCGTAGTAATTTTATTATTATAAAATAAACATAGATATAGGTGACACACGTGCAAATAATCGATTTATCTGCGGCCATAATTGATCTCATTGTACGAAGATCGATGTTTGAGTGNATAGATATAGGTGACACACGTGCAAATAATCGATTTATCTGCGGCCATAATTGATCTTTTACGAAGATCGATGTTTGAGTGTTTTTTTATTATAATAATGCACATAATAACATAATAAATAAGTGCATTTTGTATCTTTAGAGACGTCATCGTATCATTATTTTTGCGTAGCGCTAGCGTAGTAGTCTTTTTAACGTACTGCTGTTATTGCGTATAGCGTAGCAGTCTTGCGCGTAGCATTATTTTTGCGTAGCGTTATAGCGTACTGTCGTCGTAGCACACTTATGTACATGCTAACTTTACCTTAGCTTGTTTTCTAATTCAGTTAAGATTTTAATTGAGACGCCTACCATCGTAATTGAAATCTTTTATGCATCGAAATATTTATTACTTATTTATTTCTTGTAACCATTTTTATACCTATGGCTTAGATTTCGAATTACTTAAAAATAAAACTGGAACCGATGAAAAACAAACACGCCAACTTTAGCTCATTAAATTTCGCAAAATGCCCATTAAGTTAATTAGGAAAAAGAGAAAAATATGTAAATGAAAGCTTACGTAGCCAAGCCTTAATCTGGTCGCAACGTCGCGTGTGACAGTAACCCTGAACTGGTAAGCACGACAACCAGACAAACCAGTAAATCTTGACACCCGACTAATTTGGAACTAAGTGAACTAAAATGTACTGATTTTGACTTTAAATTGGCATTTGTTGTAGCAACTAGCGCCTCAGTAAACTTCCAAGTTGTACTGGACACCTTGTTGTTACATGTCCTTAAATGAAAGGTGCCGGTAGAACAGTGGCTTTAGCAAATACACGTGTAGCAGCCAATGTTATGAAATAACAGGTTGTGTAATGAGCCACCGACTTGTATAGACAATACCTCATTTGTTTGCGAAGAAACCACTTGAACTTGATGGTCCTATCAGTCTTTTTGGATAATGAGGACCAAACGTGGCCAAGAAATTAAAATAGACAATATTTTGTAGAGAAGCTTTTCAGACAAGTTCGTCAATTTTTCTTGGATTTTGATTCAATAGGGCAGACAATATTTAATTGTAGGTACTCTTAAAATATTTAATCATAGTTCAAAGGCGAATGGCATCATACAAAAGAGAGAATTTTTGTATATTTTTATTTTTTATATCCAATATTTTTTTTACTGAAACCCAATCGTTTTACTTGCACAATTCATTGGGAATTTATAATAAAAGAAGTTAATCTTTGAAAGCGTTTTTAAATAAAGTAATCTTAAAACAAAAGTCATATTGTATTGAAAGGCACATTAGTAATTTTTTTTTTATTTTCATAATGCGGGTGCCTATGTATACTTGACATTTATGTTTCACAGAACTTTTGTATGATATTACCTAAATTATGGATGTAATTAAAATAATAGAAGTAAACAAATGTAATGTAACGTATCGTTAACGTCGACAATTAAATAAATAAAAGCAATGGCCAATGATTGAAAAAAAAAACCTCTTATTGTATTTTATTGTTTACTGGCAGTTTCTGTCGAGTTTCAAAATCATCTACTGATAATAATTTGTTCTGTATGGTGTCAGACGTAAAAGAATAGCACCATCTCATCACTTCCCGTGTCGTAAGAGGCGACTAAGGGACTCACCAGAGAATGGGCAGCAGCATTCTGTGCATTGCAACAGCTACACTGCCATCGCCAACCCGCCTGCCAAGCGTGGAGATTATGGCCTGTGGGCGTGTGGGGGAGGCCTATGTCCAGCAGTGGACGTCATTCGGCTGATGATGATGATATTCATTTGATAATTTATTTGCCCAACTGAATAATATGCTTCCGTTTTACGTAGCAATGACGTAAATTACGTACTTAAAACAGTTCCGTTTTTGTTTAATATGTTCAAATTTAGCGATAAACATATTTAACTGTTATATTATTCTTAAACCTGTATAGTCTACGGCCACACGATTCATTAGCGGATATATCACTTTGTCTGTTTGTATCAAACAACCTTGCGTCATATGTCCGATCACTTCAAGATTACCAGTTCATTCATCATAAATATTCTCCACATTATTACATCTTAGTTATGTATCGAAACATTCTATATCTGCGTGTATGAGTTTAAACGTATCATTTAGACTTCGTTCTTATAACTGAAGGACCACGAAAGTAGAGTTATTTGGTACTTCGGGCCTACAAAATCGCAAAAAAAAATCTCGAGAAAAACTTTACTAGTTAAATTATTTTTTTAGGTTATTTACAGATATATACAATCTTATTATATAGTTCCTACAAGCTAAATAAAAAAATATGTATATGTCACCGGAAAATGGCAAACTCCGTAAGATTACGAAATAACTTCGAATACTTTTTTACGCATCAAAATTTGATAGTCTATAATATCTCGACGTCATTCCGAGAAATTGTGGACTGACTAAATGTCGACCAATCAGAGCACAAGTCTCAATTTATCCGTTTTCGTGTGATAGTAAACCTGGAAAGAAGGCTCTCATTGGTAAAAGTTATTTTTCTCTCAAGTTATTTTATAATCTTACGGAGTTTGCCATTTTCCAGTGACATATAAATGTACAAGCGAGATAAAAAGGGAAGGGGAAGAACTCATAGGGCAAAGTGGTAAAGGGGAAAAGTGCCCAGAACACAACGGCAGCGTTGTCACGTTGAATGGCAATGCCGAAGAAAAGGCCAAAAGGCCAGGTTTGGTCATAATGTGAAGAAAATTAACAAAGTTTTTTCTGGGTCTTTGGTAGTTACATATTATTGACTTTTGCATAACATTAGCTGCATGAGTGACGCTCCAGCCGAGTGCCGACCATTCGACCAGCCCACAAATAAGTAAACACGATCGTATCACGAAACTAGAACGAGCACAATGAACGCTCGGTTCAATGCAACTATTCAATGGAATAAACTTTTCAAATTCTTGCTCAATGGTGGCCGAATGCATCGTATCCTTTTAACCTTCAAATTAATTTACTCTCCTAAGTGTACAAAACGACTGTAACGTGTCACAGCCACCTTTTTAAGGTCTTCGAACCACCCAGCTAGGGGGTTGCTAACCCGCTTCACTATGGAACTCATCTGCTCCACTGACTAACTTAGCTGGGGGCTGCTTTACGATTGGATTCGTTTGCTCCGCTAGACCTCTGCCACTTCAGCTTACTAACCCTAAGAGTTGTATAGGTGACGATCCTTTTCCGGATAATCGATCAGTTAGGAGTCATTCTTCACAGAAACCCGAACATAACCTGCCTACAGATATGTTACAATTAAAATTGTTACTAAATACAACGCTCTGTGATCGCATTTCCTGTTATTTTTCTGTACTATTGTCGATAGGTATTACCTAAAGGACATAGTTTCGAATCGTTAGAACACGACTCATGTAACTATGATTGTTCTAAAGTAATGTTTGATTGCAGTAATTAATTGTTTTCTTAATACTACCTAGGTACTAAGTAAAATAAGTTCTTGACCATTAACCACATTATCCTGTGGTGTTTTACACTCGGTAATGTTAATTTGTGGTTTGTTCTCAGAATTGTTAACCACTCGTTTGATTACACTTATTGCTCTTGAAGTAAAAAATTGTAGGTGGTAATTAAACATCCTTTTCTTAACTCGGGAAGTTAAAAGAGACGCATTATTTGAATGTTTGGTTTGGTATAAAACGTGCTAAAATCGGAAGGTCGAACGAAAAATTTTGCAAAGCAATTTTCGTATTTTTAAGCATTCCGAGCGCAGTCGCAAGCGGTCAAAAGCCCCTCTAATTTCCCTACATTTGACATTGATTTACGCTGAGATGATATTGCGACTTCAATTGGAACGCTTTTATAAGTACTAGAATTGGCCTTCTGATATGTTCTACACTCAGAATTCCAAGCTGCATCAATCGCATGATGCATGCAATGCCAAGGCCTACTCCCAGCTGAGTACTTCCACCTAGTCTGTTGTAACACATTACCAGACAATCAACTAACCTACACTATGCTAATTAAACAATTACGAACACTTTAAATGTCGAATGGAATTAATTTAAGTACTTTAAATATACTAGTTTATTTTCTAAAACAACAGAGTTTAAACTCTAGCGAAAAATAGCTTGAGAGGACAAAGTACTTCTTCTAACAATGACAAATGAATTTAATTGATTTACTGTTTTCTTTTTTTTTTACTCAAAACTCATGTAGCCAGTTTTTAAAAAAGATCTTTTAGCCAAAAGAAAAACATGTAGGTAGTTTTTTTTTCCTGAATGTCCTTATAATGTCTTCATGCAAGGCTGATATCACCTAATTATTTTAATTTATCACAAGAACTAGTATTACAGCAATGAAAGGTCAGTTAAATAATGGTGTAACTGTTGATTTAGCATTGGATCTGGTCAGGTCTGGGCTACTCAGTACAGTGATGACCGCGCACATGACGGTTTAGTGTTGACGGCTGCTTCCCGCCTTTTGTTATGTGTGACTCGGTCATGGCGATGAAAAACTCCTATATCATCTTAGTAGGTATTATGTAACATGACACACGCAGTAGTATATACTACTATGTACGCAGCTAATAGGCACTAATAGGTACTTTTAAAGTAGGTACGAACGTGTTTAACGTAGACTTTCAATAATTTCGGTTAGGCGCCATTTTGGATTTTTGAATCCTACCTTTTTTATCCAACTTTTGTAATCATTTTTGCAGTTTATTGCTTTTTTTAATGTTTATCTTGATGATTAATTATTTAAAATAAACACGTTTAAAGCTAATTACTGTGTTGTTCATTGAACAATACGTGTTTTCGTCGTCATGCTCCTTCGACTCATGAAACCGATACCCTACCTAATTAGTATTATCAACAAAACCCTTTTTCATGTCTTTAATTAATTTGGTTACTATACGAAAACCCACTTCGATTGAAATAAAAAATCTTGTTTTTAACTTAAAGATACGCAACAATTAACCCAGTTTTCCAAAATATTGGCACTTGCAAACATTACCTACTCCTTTAGATTGTTCTTATGTTTTTTCATTTATTTATTTATTTTTTATTGGTGTACTTACTCAGATTGGTAGGTATTATAAATTACAAGTTTAGTTTTTTTCTCCATTCACTAAAACAAAGCACACAAGTAGACCGGATCTGTCCTAGCATGCCATGGCCTGAGATTTGATCAACGCGCTATTAACAATTAAGTTTTAATCGAGTTGATGTAATGTTCTTTCAGCTTGCGCTTTATGTTTTTGCTATTTATTGAGTCTCTAATGTCTACAAGCAAATTTATTACAATCACATCATCATCATTTCTTTTTTTTTAGGCGGTTTTAGTAAATTGGGTATTGAGAAAGAAGCGGTACGCCTGTCATAAAAGTTATTTTTGCGTGTCACTTGAAATTAATTTGATTTGGAACCTGGACCTGAAAAAGGTTTTATAAAAAATCGTGTGAAACCTAAAGTTAAGAGTAGGTATATGACTACATTATTTGCGTCAGAAGCGAATGATGAGCAGAAAGCTACAACCCATAAAACATAGTCCTATAAAATGTTTAAAAACAAAGTTTCAAACAGCACCGTCTTTCACAGGAAAAGCTACAGTGCGCATTTCAGCAGATTTAAATATAAACAAGAAATTTATTTGCAGGATTTATTTATAAGGGGTATCTGGTAAAAAGTAAAAATGTGATGTACAGCCGAGAAAACTCCATTACATTTACGATCGACGTTACTCGTCAAAATTTCAAGGCTATAAACTCGATTGATGTTCCGAATTTAGAACTATTTCACATCAATGAAACGAAGGAGTGTTTGCAAAGTTTCTGCACTATATGTGCTGCCGACAATTGTGTTACGGGAAATTGTAATCGACTTGCTTTTATCCCCGTTTCGGTCCCATAGTCTATCCCGCAGGAAAAGAGCATTTTTTCGCCATAAAAAAACCAATTTAATTCGCCTTACTATATTATCTACGTAAAGAATTTTTGGAATCAGATAGATGGTAGGCACATAGTATTTTATAATATCTAATATAATATAATAGAAACGACATCTATAAGATTGTATGTGTCGCAGCCAACTAGCTTAATCAGCCGTTTCATAAAAAGCCTTGCCTTTTCATTGAACTGCGTTGTCCAATCAGCGACATAAGTGACATGGGCAAGTTATTGAACGATATTGAACCAAAGACGTCACTGAGGTCTCTGAAAAATCGGCGCAGTGAAATGAAAAGGGTAGGCAACCAATTAAATGGTTGATTAAACTATTTGGCTGCGTTATATGCACTAAGTATTACTCGTTAAAACATTGATGTAACCTTGAATCCGTGAATCTTGCATCCTCATTCTCATCGCGCAACGTTTTAATAGCTGTCAAATAGCCCGCTTAAATGATTATATCAATAGCTTAAGAATTTGAAGAAACTCAAATTAAGAGCAGAGTTCACTCTGAGTCGCCTCGAAGGACCAAATTTCAGCCGAGTTTAAATTAATTTACCAATAATTACGATAGCTAAACTAGGTGAAGGAATCAATAAAAAAATATAAATCACCTACTACTTAAAAGATGTTGTAAAGCTACGCAAGGCTCTAGAGTTCTATATTGAAAATAATATCTACGTCATCAAGGCTATATACTGTTACCAATAAAGGTGTTTTCTGTTGACAGATACCTGACTGCTATATGTCTATATGGTATGTGGGTTAGGAAATAGGGCCTTGTACACTGCAAGGCCCTATTGTATGAAATACTGAAATAGGGCTAGGAGTGTCGCTTTTCAAAATCATTTAGAACCACTCAGCCGTGACTTTTTTTTCTATCACTCGTATGCGTGCGTAATATGATCTTTGACCTCAGTGCGAGTTTTTTAACATTCTCGATCGCGTTAGCGTAAACTTCAATTTTTACTGAAACTGAACAAGCGCCGTCTGGTGACAATGTTACCGGAAAATTGCAGGCTCCGTAAGATTGTTATAAATCTTGATAAGATTA